>APFE031477402.1:157518-165018 GCA_000404065.3 Pinus taeda
CCCCTCTAACCCCCCGGTTCACTACGTAGGTTAGTCGTGGAAAGAATATAACACAACCCAACATTAATAACATATGGTGCCAACCAATGTAGTCTGAATTTTTGCGGGAATTTATCAAACTTACTATCATACAATAACACCAAATCGTTCACCTTAAAGGTTCGCAACTTAAGATGTCAATCGACCTAGGCCTTTTCGCGCTACTTTTGTACTTGTTGGTGAAAGCCAACCAAACATCATTCTTCCTCGAGTTCCTCCAACTGTGCGAGTCTTTCCTTTAGGGCTCCATGGTCTGTGATACCGGTGACTGCTACTATGTGCAGACTAGGCACGATGTATTCCATCGGCATTACGGCTTCCACTCCATAGACCGTCCAGAAAGGTGTCTCTCCCATCAGTTTCTTGCATGTCATCCTATAAGCCCATAATGATGCAGGTATGTGCAGGTCCCAATCACTTCATTGCACATTGCATACTTTGGTCAATGTAGTCTCCAGTACTTTTTTAAATGCTTCTACTGTCCTATTGGCTTGTGGGTGATACGGTGTGATTTTCTGATGATACACTTGAAACTCTTATGTCAGCGCATTGATCATCTTATTCAGGAAATTTATTGGCTCGAGGGGGCCTGACCTAGGTTCAAAGTTAATTAGCCAAACATATCCCTACACTACTGGCCCTTCCAGCAATAGCCCGCGGAGCGCATAGTGAGGTCTCACCCAAAGCAGTATCAGAGTATGCTGGAACCAAGTTCCTGCACCCTTGAGATGTCTGAGGGGTCCGCTTAGTCCAACTGTGAATACCTTCGTGCAGGTCGCTTCGTGCACTCTCGTGACTTGCGAACCCTTCGTGATCTGTTATAATCACCTTCGCACAACCCTTACGAGGGGCTGAGGTGATTTTGTGCTACCCTAGCAGCGATTTGCGCTACTTCCCCAAGTTATACTGTGAATCTTACTTATCTTCTTATAATAGTTAGTTATCTTTGTGTAAACATATACTTTATATTATATTCACTTTATCAACACATTCATATAAGTTCGTGCATCATATAAACAATAGAAAAGCAGTTTATATCCGATACATTCAATGCACAAAACAGGAAAAAGATACACATTAATGATGTAAACTCTGAACCTGGGTTAGCCCCACTCAAGAGAACAAATACCTACACTACTGGCCCTTTCGGCAATAACTGTGGAGCGCAGACTGAGGTCTCACCCAAAGCAGTATGGGGGGATGCTGAAACCAAGTTTTCGCACCATTGAGATGTCTGAGGGGTCGGTTTAGTCCAACTGTGAATACCTTCATGCAGGTCACTTCACGCACTATCCTAACCTACGAGGCCTTCACGATATGTTATAATCACCTTTGTGCAACCCTCACTAGGGGCTGAGGTGATTTCGCACTACCCTAGCAACAATCTGTGCTACTTCCCCAAGTTATATCACGGATCTTACTTATCTTCTTACAACAGTTAGTTATCTTCGCATAAATAGATTCTTTATATTATATTCACTTTATCAACAAATTCATATAAGTTAGTGCATCATATAAACAATAGAAATGCAATTTATATATGATACATTCAATGCACAAAACAAGAAAAAGATACACAGAAATGATGTATAACTTCTCTTTATTACTTCTCCAAAGGTTACAAACTCGACCCGCCCTGCACACTCAACTGTAGGGGTTTGTGCACTCAGTTGCGGACTACTAGGCCTCTATGCACTCAGCTACAGAGCCTTCTCCTACTCTACGACCCGAAGACTCAACTCTACACTTAGATAAGACTCAATTCTTCATCCTTCATTCATGACTATCATTCCGTCATTTACAACTTAGAACCTCGCTCAACATTACATTACAAAAATGAGGGCGGACAACCCTATGACTCATTTACAATCTTCACGCTCTGCACCCACAAAACTCTAAGTCTTTACATCAGATTTGGTCAAAATCTGGGCTTTAAGCCCCAAAACTTGCCTTGGGGGATCCCACGCCCAACAAACCCCCAACAAAAACATCGTGACTCACCCTCAAGTCACTCTGTCAGTGCGGAGATCTTCGCGTGGTGACCTCCCAACTCTGTCCGAACTACTACAAGATCAAGAATGCACTGAGCACCTACCTGTTGTATCTCCTACACGCGCTATTCAAAGATCACTATAGCTGACTGCTTCCTTACATCTGTTTATAGTCCCGCGCCTCCTTTCAGCTACTTGGAGTGCTAAGACTGTGCTTCCCATGGCTAGTCAGATAGTTGGGCCACCCGTATATGGCTTCAACCGACTACCATTCACTCTTCCTAGGAAAGGTTCTCCATTTAACTTTACCAACTGCATCACGCCTCCATTTGTGGCCTCCTTAATAAAATATGGTCCCAGCCAATGCATTTTGAATTTTCCCTAGAATTTATCAAACTTACTATACACAATAACACCAAATATTTCACCTTGGAGGTGCACAACTTAATATGTTGATTGTGCTAGGCCTTTTCGCGCTGCTTTTGTACCTGTTCTGGAAAGCCAACCATAAATCATTCTTCCTCGAGTTCCTCTAACTACGCAAGTATTTCCTCCAGAGCTCCGCGGTCCATCATGTCTGTGAGCACTGCTATGCGTAGACTAGGCACAATGTATTCCATCAACATTATGGCTTCCACTCCATAAACCAGCCAGAAAGGTGCCGGTCCTGTCAGTTTCTTACATTTTGTCCTATAAGAACATAACACTGCAAGTACCCGCAGGTCCCAATCACTTCTCTATGCATTGCATACTTTCGTCAGTGCAGTCTCCAATACTTTGTTAAATGTTTCTACTATCCTGTTGGCTTGTGGGTGATACGATGTGCTTTTCTGATGATACACATGAAACTCTTCTGTCAGCGCGCTGATCGTCTCATTCAGGAAATGTGTATTGCGATCGCTCCTCAAGATATTCATAAATCCAAATCATGTCAATACGTATTCAAACATAAACTTTGCGACCGTGGTGGCTATGAAATCTTTTACTGGCTGCGCTTCTGCCCAATGAGTCAAGTACTTTGTCGCAATGATAATATATCTCGCATCCATTTTTCCTTGAGGTTTGATAGGTCCTATGAAATCGATCGCCCACTTTTCAAAGGGTTGCAGTGTCATTTGTGAGTTCAAAGGCATCTCGTCCCTTCGCGATGGTTTACCTATTCTTTGACATACATCACAGGGCTTGCAATGTGCTTTTGAATCCTGATGAAGGGTCGACCACAAAAACCTTGTGCATAGAATCTTCTGCACGGTTTATCTTCCTGCATAATGTCCTCCCGCAACACCCCCATGTGTGTCTGCGAGGATATGGCTTCTTTCAAATTTAGCTACATACCTTCGCAATATCTCATCATTTCCCATCTTATCATCATATCTTCTCAGTATCCTGCTATGAGCATTTTGTCTACCTCTACGTGAACCTTCTCCTTGTATTTCAGATTTAAGAAGTAAGGCCTCTACTTAACTAGCTTTGCGTTGGGTTTTAACGTGATCCTCATCATTCCTAAATCTTTGATGATTCCCTTTAAATCCGTAAACTTGGTTGAGAATAAGTCCTGGTACTCATGGAGTAACTCAGCGACCTTATTTATTGTCGCCTCATCCCAATAGTCACCGAGCGTTGCAAACTCAGGTTCGACCTCCATACCAATGTTCACCCGCTTCCTTTTTTCCAACGCGGTGATGTCAGGGTTCTCAATCTGCGGTCCTTGAACCTCGCGATGACCTTTTGTTTCTGGAATGTTAATTTTCCACGAATCTTCATCTTCTTCTTTAGCATTGACATTATAACATTCCAGCCCGCAGCCCAGCTGTGTAGCCCATTCAGGCTGAATCGATTCTATCGGCTCCTGTGGTATTCCAAAGGTAGCTGCCTTTACCTCTTATAGTGCTTCATCAACGCTGTCCCACGATATATCCTCAAAACTAAAGGTCATCATGAAACCTTCACGCAGGATATCCCATTCACTTGTCCCATGGTGGAGCTCCGTCTCTATATACAAATTCATGGGTATAACATCTAGGGTATGATAGAAGAGGTGCACCCACTCAGGTTGTGGCTTTTCTCCATAGACCTTCATCCACTTGGCTAGGTGTGCGCACAGATCATCCTGTCCATCATACTTGTCTTCTACTCACATATTAGGCTTCCTAAACCATGTGTGCATCATTCTCCTACATTCGCACCAGTCTTCAAAGCTTCCTCTGTGCATACCCCACCACCTTGCGGGTGTAGCAAGCATTACCCAATTCAAGGCCTGGAAACATTGCTTTTCGGTACCTCCCTTTCGTATTTGCCCAACAAAGCATCTACCTCACCTAACCCATCATACGTAGCTAGATCTCTCGCTTTTGTGATACACAATGTACTGACCTTATCATCATGTTACAATTAAGCATGGTTACCTCATGTAACCGGTTCAGCCATCGTTCTATCTCCTCATCTAAATCTAAAGTATAAGAGCTTTCGCGCTCCGATGAGATCCGTTTATCCACGGTGGGACTTACCCAATCTTGCTCTTGCATGGTTATTTTGTAGATGCAGTCCATATCATCGTCACTTTCGCAGTCACGCACCGTATCTGTATAACGCGATCCTTCCGCAGGGTCCAAGGGTATAACTACACACATAGACTTCTTCTCAAAAATCATCTTGCACTTCTTTAGATTAATCACCCCGTTCATTCAGTGGCCCAATAAATTTCCTAAGAGCGCGGGGTAGGGATTGCTATCATCAACAATCTCTATTACTTCAAAGTCTGCTAAAGCGCTCACTCCCTCAATATCCACAGTATTTCCTTGCAATCTTCCCATGGGTATTATCTTTTGTTGGTTTTCCATTCGCAGCTGAATAGGAGACCATTGCAGCGTAGGCTTCCCCATTCGCTCCCATGTTTGCTTTGGCAGAACGTTTGCGTCTGATCCTAAATCTAGAATTACTTGGTCCATCTCATATTCTCCAATCTGTGTGGTTAGCCTCATTTCTCTCCTTGTCCTAGTCTTGTGTTTTCCAATCTTCTGGACTACGTGCAGTTCCCTTAGCATGGTCCTAGTGCATATGTTATTGAGTTCCTGCAATCCTTTTACAACCTTACTGTCATGTAGTAGCTTCATGCATGTTTCCAGGAAAGTTGTAAGCATAAATGGGTCCATTTCCATCTCCATTCTATCTTTTCTTTTTGAAGTGGAGGCATCAACAAAGCTCTTCTTAGCTTCCATGAAGGTTTCCTTAGTGCGCTCCAAATAAAACTATGCTTCTTTCATTGGAGCCTTGCGAACCCAAGTAATATCTTTGGGCTATTTGCCTTTAGCATCTCCCATTGCAATTCCACTTCGAAGCACAATGTTCACATTTGGATCTTCCTCGCGCGGCTGAGACCTCATCATCTACAGGTTCTAAGTTGGGGGAGGTGGTAGAGCTCCCTTGTCACGTATCCTAGCTATCAGCGTAGGACAATCCTCCATATCATGATCAAACAAGGTACAATATAGACATGATGGACGTGTTGGGTTCATACAATCATGGGCATAATGTACTGGCCCTCCGCAATTGTAGCATATCAGCTTTCCATGACCTCTTCCAGGTCTTCCTCCACCTCGGCCTCATCCGCGCCCCTGAAATCCGATTCGCACCACTCCTACATTCAGGTCTAAGGGCCGCATTTCGGCCTTAACTCTATAGGTGGGAGTTCTATCTATCATCAGCTCATAGCTTCTATAAGTGCGCTCATCGTGTCCAACCGATCTATAAAAATTACAGAAACATTGTTGTGAATTATATGTGTACTTCTATAACAAATGACAGTTGTCTGTAGCATGCTTTCCTCCTATTTGACAAATCACACACTACAAAGTAGGTTCCGTGCCAGTTCATGCTTACGCTTCCAACCTTAACGACATTGTTCCTCATCCCGCGAGGTAATTCATGAACACAGGGAAGTGGTCCTTATCATGACCACGACCCTTGCGTTTTATGCACCACACCTCTTTGCACACTTCTGGTTGGGATGTCTTGTCCTATTCAAAATATGCATCTCAAGGCACGAGTTTTTGAACTGCGCATGGATTTGTTGAACTCCCAAGTTAGGATCCTGCATTGGGGTTTCATGTAGTCTCATCGTGATCTCCAAGGCCTATGCCTGATTTGTTAACCTCTGTTGCGATATCACGTTCCTCAAATGTGACATTAGTGATGCTACAAACCATTCACGGTGCTGTCCATTCGTCAAAGTCATATTAGCTTCGCGAATCGTACACTTCAGTCTCTGATCCCACTCCCAAGGAATCTCGCTTGGTAGCATTGTAATCTCTTTGAATCCAATGATTGACTGCGCTTCTGACTTCAGCCTGCTAAATTCTCTGTTTAGTGCAATTTGGATATCCGCGATCCTTGCATTTGGATTGTCATTAGAATGCTTAATATACCAGGTCAATGCGTGATCCTACAAAGCGCTGACCAATGCTGCTTTCTTGATATTGTAACTCCCTGCACTTCCCACATGGCTCTTATCACAAGCCAAAACTAGTCCAAATCTTCATTTCCCACTCCCTTGAACACAGACAACTTTATCGTGCTTTCCATATCTCCTCATGGTGGTGGCGGAGGTGGTACAGGTGAAGATGGAGGTGAAGGCAGTGAAACTAGTGGCGGTGTGGGTGGGGGTGGTATGCATGGAATCCTTTGCCTTATCAAATAGATCTCACTTCATGGTGAGACCTTCACGAGCTCTTCCTCATCCCTCGCGTAGGTGAAATCAAAGGGTTATTCTCTGGTCCCTTACTTCCTTCATTTTTGTAGGTTTTTCCACTTCACCTAGCTCCGAACATCAAGGTAATTGCATAACCCTATTTTCACACAATAGCATTTTAATCCAAGTATTCAAAGAATTTACGTACTTACCTCGCGGTCCTTTGAGAAAGTGTTGCTCTGCTTCGCTATAGCTAGCTAAAGTATCTACAGCGAACTCAATAATGGATCCTCCTATAATCCAACCGAGCCAATGATCAACATCGTGCACTATCTTATCTTCTGATGCTTCCAATCTGTACACCAACTCTGGGGTCCACATAATAAGATTGTCGAGTTTCACCTTCCTTAGCTATCTGCTAGCTTCACGATACATTCGTACAACTCAGTAGGGGAAGATGCAAAAAATATTTCGTAGATCTCTGTGAATAGGTAGTAGCCTAACCACTCTTCTTTTGTTAGTTGCGGGTTCTTCTTCTCCTGCGCTGTGAAATCGTGAATTCTTCTGTCCAACCAACCTTCAATTTCCTTCTTAGTTGGATTCCAATGATACGACATGAGACATCTCTATGTAGATTTCAGTCCCAACAACATAACCATTTGTTGGCTTGAGGGGGCCTGACCCAGGTTCGGAGTTAAATAGCCAAACAAATCCCTACACTACTGGCCCTTTCGGCAATAGCCTGGGGAGCGCAGACTGAGGTCTCACCTGAAGCAGTATGGG
>APFE031477402.1:170018-185499 GCA_000404065.3 Pinus taeda
AAATTAATAATAAAAAGTTTGAAAATATCATTCATCACCCTCATTAATGTCGTCGAGCATTGCATAGTCCAAATGGCATCACCAACCATTCAAAGTACCCTTATTTTGTCTTGAATGTAGTCTTCCATACATCCTGTTTTGCAATCCTGGCATGATGATATCCACTCTTCAAGTTTAGTTTTGTGAAATAGACAACATTTTTCAATTGATCTAATAAATCATCAATGCAAGGGATATGGTACCGATTCTTAACCATTATTTTTTTAAGTGCTTTATAGTCCACAGACATCCTCCATGTGACATCCTTTTTTCACACCAACAAAATAGGTGAACCGCATGGAGAAGAACTTGGACTTATGACCCCTTGGTTCAACATTCCCTGCACCTTCTTCTTCATCTCTTCCATCTCAATGGCTAACAACTTGTACATGCCAATGTTGGGTAAAGGATAATCTTGCTGTAAGTGAATCTCATGTTGGATCTCACGCTTTGGAGGCAACCCACCTGGTTCCTAAAAAATCCCATCACAGTTAGAAACAATTTCATACAATTCCTTTTTATGAGTGGCATCACAACCTTGGAAAGCTTCAGATGTCTCTACATATTTTTCTTTCAAAACCATGAGCATTCACCCTTTGATGGAATTGATCAATCTCTTCATCTGAACTTCACTTACAAGACTGGCACTGATTTTGGCATGATGAATTCTAACAATGTATTCCACCTCATATTTCGTGAGATGATACTTATTTTCGTGGCGAAAGAAAAATTCTTTCCTGTCATACAAATATGGAATCACCAATATAATACCATAGATATCCAAGGGTACAACATCAAGATCAACCTCATCTACTAGTTTGGATGCAATAAAAAATCTAGCTCTACACTGCTTGGTCACATGTAATTTGGCTTTATCACACACCCAACCAAGAGGGTAAGGTTTCAGATGAGGCTTAGTATCTAACCATAACTTCTTAACCAAGGATTTTGAAATCAAATTTGATTGTAATCCTGGATCAAAAAAGGTTTCCACTTTATTGTTTTTCATTATGACCCTAATGTGGAACAATTCAGTCCTCTTTCATTCATTAACAAGAGACTCATTTGAAGAAATTGTACTTGCATGTAATTCAGAACTTTCAATAGCATGAAGAGAAAGAGTACCTTGTATGCCTACTCTTGTGATGTGTGTCTCATCATTGGAATCGGATCGAAGCTCTTTCTATACGGTTGTTACTGCCTTTTGCTTTTTCTTCCCACCAAATATCTTCAGTTTCAACTCTGGATGCAGATTCCAAAATTGTTCATCATCATGGCCTTCCTTCTTGCAATGTGTGTAAGATGGCTTTGCTCCTTCCTCCTTCTTGGTTGTAGCTGCCTTATTGTCCTTTCCCTTACCTTTTCCTTTGAACTTGCCATTATGAGGTTGAAAGATGATTTCTTTGGTTTATCTTCTTTATCATTCTTGTCCCTTCTTTCAGGGTGAATGACCTTCACACTGGCCACATCAATAGTAGTAGGCTCAAATAAAAACAAAGAATGGTTGATGTATCTATGTAAAGCACCAATATAATTTGTTACAATTTTGAGTGACTCAAGTGAAATGCCCAAGTTTAAATCTTGTTTCCTAAAATCGCATGTGAAGTTTTGTACATTTTGAGTCTTTCCTTGTCTTAAATGTTTCCATTCCATTAAAGCCTTTTGTCAATAAACCAAAGGATAAAACTGATATTTTAATGTAGAAACAAAATTGGACCAAGAATAAAGGAGATTACCCAAGTTTTTGCTACCTTTATGCAACTTTCTCTCCCACTAGACGAGAGTGGTGCCACTTAGTCGAAAATATGCTAATTGGATCTTGGCCTCATCTTCCTTGATTTGCTGAACCTGAAAATAAACCTCGATCCGTATAATCCAATTTTTTAGTTTCTTTGCATTACATACTCCATTATATGCGGGGAAATAAAACTTACATATAGCTTAAAAAGTGGCTTCTTAGATGTATTCCTATGATGTTTGTTAGAGTGATGAGAAGAAGAAGAAGAAGGACTATCACTAGAAGATGGAGAGGGCAGTTTAGGAGGCTCTGCTCTTCCACCTTCATGATTTACTAAAGCAAGTTTATTTGGTTATTTCTTCTTAGGCTTGATTGTCTTCTCATGTTCTGCAAACATCTTGTCAACTTTCTCTGCCATGGTAAAGAATACCTTGCGATAATTTCTCTCTTCCTCCATTTGAGCTTTCTCATATTCCATGTTCCATCTTTGGGGTGCATGTCCCACTTCAATTTCAAAGGATTTAAGTTTTCCTTCTCCTCTTTGGAGCTTGTTCCTGGTTAGCACTCACTCATGCAACTCGCATCAAGAAGACCTGATCTGATGAAAAACTTGATCCAGATCATTTTACTTCAAGGATGCATACAAAATTGCATATAAAGGAGGATGTAACCAAGTAGCTTAAAAACATGAAAAAGAAGTGGAAATTGTAAAACAACCATGATATTAAAGGCACAAAAAAATTTGATTACAAAGTTCACCCAGTGTGGGATACGTCTCCTGGCCCTGCTCAAAGTGGGGAGGCCTCTTTCATTAAATGGAAAAAAAAATGAATTACAATCAACTTTACATAAATGACCTTTAGACCTCCAATTTTTGTCATGGACGAAAAAGATAAAGCTCAGATGAAGAAACATACATCACCATTGGATTCATGGCACGAAATCATGTCCAACGACTATAAACTTGACCATATTCTGAGCAGGTGACCTATGGAGCTCCAAGGAATCTTTATATTCTCTCAAGATTCCTCACAAAAATATTCTCCTAAGATTCCCTAAGAATATTTCTCGAATTTTGTGCCTTCCTGGGCGTGGTTACAACTTGGGCACTCCTAGTTCCACCTGAAAAACTCAAATCCTTCTCACGGTTTGCCACCCTCTCTTGCTGAGAAAATGAGTATGGTTTATATGGCACTAAGGCGATGAAGCTTCCAACAAATGGTCAAATGACCTATTGGTTGGCGGAGGCAATATTAAGGTTTTGGTTGGGGCGGATTGGGTTCAAAACCCGCCACACCCAAAATGTTTTAGTCATCTTTTAAAAATGGTGGAATATCGTTTTAATGTTTGACGATTATGTTGTTGTCTCGTTTTTGGAGCCGCCGTTGGCGGGCTGACCCACCTGGCTTAGGCGGGTTCGACCCCTACTAAATCCTCCATTATATGATCAACATGTGGTGGGGGTGGTGGCCCACCACCCAAAGAGGCAACAAATTCACCCGTTCTGACTGCCAGATTTTGTGCGTCGTCCCTTTTCCAAATTGTTGCATTGTTAGCCACTGCCACTTGGCCTAGTTTGACCAAAAATATCTTGAGCATACGAATTCAGATTTGAGTGTCGTTCATGTCGTTGGAATTAGAACGGCAAGAACTGCGATTTGGTCCCAGTTTCACTTCAATATAATGACTTTTATTTTTGACATTTTTCAAGGCCACTTCTATTTCTGGAGCCACCTAGATCATGGGTGATACTTGACTCATACTAAAAATGGACCAGTTGTTGTTCAAAACAATGGCCATCAAACCTACGCACATACAAACGTCTAATTCAAGGTTTTATATCCCTTATCAATGAGCCATTAATTTATGTGGATCTAATGGTTGTGTTTATCTTCCCAACCAAATGACTTTGAGTTTTGATAGATAGTGAACATAGTGGCAGAGGATGCAGGTTCCATTTCATTGTGAAAGAGTTGGTGTCCAAAAAAGGGAGGCTGGGAAAGAGTATATGGAATATACACTCGAGGGATTACAAATGGTGTACTGCAAAACCCATAATGGATTCTCCCATGCAAAGTAATGAATACATTGAAGTTAAATGCCATTGAGATGTTAATCAGATGCGATGAGATTGATATGATGGTCTAGGTTCTATTGGGAATGCATTTGGAGAAATAACAAAAAAATAAGAAATTGCATCAACCCTTAAACAAATTCAACTCTGATCGAATTGTAAGGATTGCATACGTGCACAAAGATGATTCTTTTTGAATTTGGTTTTATGTTCAAACAACCTGAAGAATTACAAACAAAGCTGGTTATATAAATGTAACAATTAACGTTTGAATGCGAGTTGGCATTCTATGTGGCATATCATGAACCCAAATGTTTAAACATGTCAGTTCGATGAAGTAGAAATTCTAAAGAAAATGTCAGATAGTTGTTGAGACATTTAAGTGGGCGTAAATATCCTGCAATAAATCCAGCTTCCCAAGAGAGATCAAAGCCACTCACCAATGATGCCAAAACCTATAAAAAGAGGATATGCATAGTCAAATGATTCCCACCTCAATATACCAAATTGCTTCCCACCTTAGCTTGAATGTCAATTATCCTTGCATGGTATAATTGTTGCTTTATATATATAGATATATATAAATGAAAAAAAATGAAAATGAAATTTTAATGTCCACGAGACTAGATATATTCTATGGGACCACTAGCTTCCCTGATTTTTTCCTCTTGCAATTCAATCCTCTTATTATTCAAATCAATGATGAGCTGACCCAACCTTCTAACAATCCCCTCTTTGAAAAGACAATGCCAAGGAACTGATGTTAATATACTGTTGTAATTGTCTTTGATGTCTCTGAAAGCATAACATTCAAAAATGAAATGTTTTTCTGATTCCACTGCCCCAGAAGTGCAAAAAGGAAACACCAATTCTTCGCAAGCTTCTTTAGGTTTTTTCACTGACCTATTTTGCACCGTAGTTGATGCAAGTTATTTCTTAATTGAGCAATAAGAATCTTTGCTCTCCATGGAATGCTAGCCCCAATGTACTCTTTTTGTTGGAGATCACAAGTGGGTTGAATTCTTAAACATACTACTTCTTCTTTCTACCCAACTCTTTCCCCATATATGCTTACGAAACTTCTCCATAACAAAACTCTTTAAATCATTGTTATTTGCGAGACATGCATTGAGGTAAATATTCTAGTTTTGCACCCATTTGTTGAAGAAAGCACATTATTGAAGGAATTTCACGAAGTTAGTCTTTATATACGTTTTCTCAATTTATTTATCATACAATTAATGGCGCATATAACAAGGTTTCTACATATATACAATAACTTCCAATGCGTTTTTGTTTCCTTATTCTAACCTTGTATATAGTTCATTAATGATTCAATGCAATTTTAGGTTTTGCCATAACATTTTTTTATTTTGTTTTAATCTTTTATTCTAGGTTATTTCTTTAAACTTGATTTTTTATTTTGTAAATAATATATTATATCTTAATCCTAATCTTTGGGTTATAAAAACTCTTTGGCTTTAATTGTTGCTTTAAAAGATCTTATTTAAATTAATCTAACCTTGTAATTATTTAATTGAGTAAGATTAATATATATTATATATATATATTATAATATATATATATATATATATAATAATATTATAGATTATATATATATTATATATATATTATATATATAAAGCATGTTAGGTCCCTTTACTACTAGTGAACCCCTTATTATTATTAGTACAACCCCCTTATTATATTGTTGTGCCCATGTAATCCCCATATTGTTATTATTGTGCCCTTACATTATTATTGTTATGTCGGCTCTGATTATATTATGACCCCTTAGACTCCTACAAATAGAAAGATCTTGTCATTTGTATCATCCAAGAATTTTTCATTTGTGTAATGTAAATGAGGTTTCCCCCTCGAAGAGGCTAAATTCTAAGGTGTTGATCTATATTTTCTATATTTTTGTGGGCTGGTTTCATAACATTTGTCATTGAAGCTTTGGATTCTAGGATTTCGATGCTCCAAACATGTTATCATGGCATTTTCGCTATAAATTTTTCGCAACAAAGTTTCAGAAGCTAAAACAAAAACCCATTTGACCCAAAACTGTTATGAACCTCGAGTACAAATTTTAGATCTTCTCTCGCTATATTTTCAGAGATATGATCTGAGGAAGTTAGGGTTTTTGAAAACTCTAGAATTCCATCTCAAACAGGTGATTGTGGAATTTTCGCTATAATTGTTTTTCTACGAAGTTTCAGACTCTAAAATTAAAATTTATTTGAGCCGCAATTTTGGTGAAGCTTGGTCCTGAATTTTAGATCTTGGTTCTCTATATTTTCAAAGATACAGTCCAAGACATTTAGGGTTCTGCAGGCTCCCGAATTACATCCTAAACAGGTGACCTTGGAAAAATCGTCATAACTTTCTCTTTGAGCATCAAATTGAAATTTCGTAAGAAGTTACAAAAAGTGGACGGACTATAGTTTTTTGTGTATCAGTTCCAGGTCCTAAGATTGTAACAATGAGATGTGGCACTTCATACAAGTTAGCTCTACTGAATTAGTCTATAATCAGGTCATCATGGGATATTTGACATAACTATTCCTTGTAGAATCCAATATTGATCAGACTTTTGGGGTTAGAAAGAGGACTCTGAGGGTTATTGCAGGATGCAATTTTAGAACTTAGAGATCTGAAATTACAGAGTTATAATCGTTTCAAGATTGAGCTCCTAAAATCAAGAAAAGGCGATATGAGGAAGTTTGAAGGCAAGGATCCAGTAAATTGGATACTACATATGGAGCAATATTTTGATCTACATGAGGTGCAATTGTTACAAAAGGTATGTATTGCATTTTCATATTTAGAACCAAGTCAATTTTTATGGTATAAAGGGCTTTGTTCTCGTAAACCACTTGTTACGTGGTCAATTTTCACGGAGGAAATGATAGCACATTATGAGGATACAAAGAGAAACACCTTATTTAGCTAATAGATAAATCTCAAACAAAAGTGTTCAATGTCAGAGCCTATTGAGGACTTTACAATATTGAATATAAGGGAAAATTATATTTTAGAGAAGCAGAGGATTGATGTCTCCATAAGGACTTTAAAAGATAACATTCAACATGAGGTTCGTCTTTAGGAACTTGATTCATTGGAGAAGGCATTCAGGTTGGCAAGAAAAGTGGAAAGAAAAATTATGGTAGCAAGGAATTCTACCCCTCACAACTATAAATATGGAAGTGTTGTTTCTCCTAGCCTTCCACAAACTATAAAGTTGACACCACAACAATTGAAAGAAAAAAGAGCAAAAGGGCTTTATTACAATTGTGATAAAAAATACATTAAAGGTCATAAGTATGTTGAGAAGAAATTATTTTCCATTCATTGTGGAGAGGAGGAAAAAAAGGATCAAGAAACGTCAAAAGAATAGGATATAAACTAGGAACCAACCTTAGATAAAGAAGAAATGAATCCGACCATATCTTGTAAAGCATTGGCAAGAATTACCAGTTCTCAAACTCTCAAGATAGAAGGACATATCAAGAAGAAAAATGTTCAAGAAGTGAAAGATCACATCGAGCATCAAGAAATGAATCTTACCATATCTTGTAATGCATTGGAAAAAATTACCATTGCTCAAACTCTCAAGATAGAAGGACATATCAAGAAGAAAAATGTTTAAAAAGTGAAATATCACATCGAGCATCAAGAAATGAATCCGACCATATCTTGTAATGCATTGGAAGAAATTACCACTCCTCAAACTCTAAAGATATAAGGACATATCAAGAAGAAAAATATTCAAGCAGTGAAAGGTCACATCGAGCATTAACAACAAGTTCTCCAACTTTTAAAGGATAATGCCACTTTGGTGCAGAATCGAATGAAACAACAGGAAGATCAACATTACAGTGAAAGAAGTTTTGATGTAGGAGATTGGGTATTTTTACGGCTACATCTCAAGCAAGCTATTTATGAGAAGGAAATGTTGCAATACTACATGCACTTAAGAAATTGCAACCTTACTTAATGGGAAGACACTTCAAGGTAAAAATGGATCATGATAGTCTTAAATACTTTTTAGAACCATGATTATATTTAGAAGAATAGAAAAAATGGGTCACAAATATGTTGGGTTATGACTTTGAAACCATCTACAAAAAAGGGAAGCAAAATGTTGTTGCAGATGCACTCTCAAGAAAGGATGAGGATGTGGAAGCATTATTTTGTGCTATTTATATTATCCAACCAGATTGGATAAATGAAGCAAGGGATGAATGGAAGAAGGACGAAGAAGTGTGGCTACTCATTCAAAAGTGTCAGAAGGTCCCGGTTCAAACAATATTTCCAGAACTTGACAAGGAAGGAAAAAGCATATTAGAACCTGGAGCAGTCACATAAACAAGAACCTGATAGCTACGAAATCGATCAATTTCAGAGTATCTCATCAAGTGGAAGAACTTACCCACTGAAGAATCCACATGGGAGGACAAGAATTTTATACAAAAGCATCAAGAACTACTCAAGCGTTGAGGACAACACTTTTTGAAGGACAGGGGCATGTTAGGTCCCTATACTACTAGTGTAACACCTTATTGTTATTAAGAACAACCCCCTTATTATATTGTTGTGCCCTTGTAGTCCCCATATTGTTATTATTGTGCCCCATAGAAGCCCACTATTGTTATTATTGTGCCCTTACATTATTATTATTATGTCGGCTCTGATTATATTATGACCCCTTAGACTCCTACATATAGAAAGGAGGCCTTGTCATTTGTATAATCCAGGAATTGTTCATTTGTGTAATGTAAAGGAGGTTGCCCCCTCGATGAGGCTGAATTCTAAGGCGTTGATCTATCTTTTCTATCTTTTTGTTAGCTAGTTTCATAACAAAGCAACAATTAGACCATACAAGGCTAATTGACATTCAAACTAAAGCTCCCACCTATTACTTATTCAATCTAAACATTTAAAACATTTCATCTTTAATAGAGGAGGGTTCACTTTAAATTTTCTTGCATAAAGAAGTATTGCGACCCATTATTTTGCATGGTTTTTAGGGTAGTTAGGGTTAGGGTTGTTTTCTTTAGTTTTACTTTTCCTTTCTTCATCCAAGTTATTATATCCATGATTGTTCCTTAAGGGCTACATTTTTTGACAAAGATGAGATTATGTGCTCCAGGACATATCGTTCTGGGCTACGATTCTCTAGATAAAGGTGATAGTTTGGGGTTGCACTGACCTTGTGGACTCAATCCTAATCACACAACTTCTAACAATAGGGAAAGTGCTCTCGATGCTTCTCGTTATCCACCGAGAAGTTCAAAGGTGTTAGTGTCTGGAGAAAAACATCAACATCTTTCTGGTGTTGACCATACTAGGGAGTGAGATTAATTTTTCTCCTTATTTTGTCGTTTCATATAACATGCAAAATTATTTTCAAATTTTGATTGACAATTTTCCTTGGCATCTCTTCCCCACCTTTGTTAGTCACCCTACAGAGCCTTCCCAAGATCATGTTGATAAGTTCATAAACTTTTTCCAATATGCAGGGGTTCATGACACTCTTATTGCCTCTTGTTTATTCCATCTCACTCTCTCCATGGAGGAAGAAGGTTGGTACCCTAATATTGTGGAGTCAAACCTCTTTGATAAATTTATCTGTGATTTCACCCCTTTACCCATGCCTCTACAACCCCAGTTTTGGTGTAACTTCTGTGAGAGTCCCCATGACCCTTTGACATGTCCAATACTTTCTGAAGTTAAGAGGCATTACAAGATTGAAATGGAGAATCCTATTGTTTTCTATGGGTGGGAGTTTGTAGATCTTGAACTTGTATCTCCTACTCCATGTGAAGAGGCCACTCTTGATCCCTACTTGGCTGAATCACCAATCCCATGTGATGTCTTCCCATTTGATCACTTAATCTTCCAAGAAGATCCCAAGTTTCATGCATACCATGATAGCCATGAATCTTAAGACAACCCTAACCTTGTATATCCCTCAAATAATGTTATTCATAACAATTGTGATAAAGAAGGGTTGAATCTTGGTGATGAGGATACTCTTCCTAATTTGCATTACCAATCCTTCTTTTCAGAGGTTTATAAATACGTCTCTACTCCCAATCTTGAAAACACATCCCACCTCCTGAATATCAATTATGATACATACTCTAATGAACTCCCAAAGGAAGTCATAACTCATGAAGAGTCGAGTCTTGATTGTGAAATCCATTGTCATGACATGGAGGAAGATGAGTCGTTCTTAACGAAATTGAAAAAGAAGTCTCTCCTCTTAATCTTGTAAATGCCTTATGCTTTCTTGATGTGGACGATGAGACCTTCTTTGATGAACTTGAAATGGAAGTCATTGCTTTCAATCTTAGGGATGCCTTGTCAACTATTTTGATTGAACTTGAAATATATGAATGTGATATTCCTAGGGCACTTTGTGATGAGAATGATGTTCAAAATCACATTGATAAACTCTTTAATGTAAAACTTGAAAGTATTGTGTATGAATCCTTATGTTTATCCAATATGGTATGTGATTGTAAGCATAAACATGTTGGTTGACATGTCGTGCAAGATGGCCAACAATATTTCTAGCTTCTAGTTAAGTCATTGCCATTTCCATGCATGATTGTTGATTAGTAAGATAGTGATCCTTGCCTGAATGCCATCCCACAAGCCATAAACCTGACATGTAAAGCTCAAGAATCTTTCCTATGGATTTTCATCCAATTTGATCATAACAAAATTCAGAATCCATAACTCTATACATGAATGAAATTTTAAATAAAAAAAAATACAAAATCATAAATTTTTTTCTATCTTTTTTTGTAAGTAGTGGGAATTCTATTCATCTTTAAAAACAAAATTATAGTCTTTTTTCAGCTGGTCTACCTGATTAAAAACTAGCCCAACTGTAATATAGCCATGTTTTCATCAGAATTTTGGTCATGACATTGCTAATGTTTTTCTATTTTGACCAACATTTACAAAATTTACAAAAAGGCTCGTCCCAAGTAGTTACTAAGCTACTAAGAATACTAAACATGAAAAAAGGAACATATCAATAGCAAAAATACAACCACCAATAACATATCGTAACATATCAGAAGCATTAAAAAACTAGATTAGTGTTAAGGGTATTTTCCGAAAGGGGTTTTCGCCTATTCAAGTGGCTCTTGGTCACTATCCTGAAGTAAGGTCTCCCCTTTCGTGTTGAAAACATAGGTTAGACACACTTTGGCCATTTGATCTTCGTCGTCGTCCAAAGTGATGTCCAGGTGATGGACATAATGTAAGAAAATATCAATTTTTTTTTCTTTGTGTTGTGAATGTGGTCCTTTTGGCAATGTTCAATATCCACCATTGTTCGTAGATGGGTTTCCAACCTTTCTACCTACTTCTAGAGACTGTTGAGCTGCTTTGACTAAGATCCTCGAGTGCCTATCTTCGTAATGACTTTCCCCATGAGCATATTCATGCACCACACTGTGTCCATAGTCTTGTGGTAGAGGGTTTCGTGGGTCCTCGTGATCCCAGTATCAATCACCCAATCCACCTGTTTTGCAACATGACCCTCCGAATTATTCACCCTCTATTCCCTGACTTCTTGCTCCATTACTTCTAGAATGGCCTTTCCTTCCTCTGAGACTAGATCCACATACGATTGAGCAGCTTATAGAGCTGCGATCTCCATCCTTGTGCGCTTACTGGGGGGATTTAATTGCGGTCTTCACCTACGATAAATCTGCCTATGGCGATCCATAATTTTGTAAACAACAAGCCTACATAGTAGAAAAGCAGTTATCAAGACCTTGTGGAACCAATTTTCGCATTGGAAAAATGATAGGTAGGATGGGTGATAAATAGTTATGTCTGCCTAGAGCATAGAGCTTCCACTGCTTCGCGACTTTCCTCTTTCATCCATTATTGCCTGATTGGGCTGTGATAATCTGCACAAACTAATCTGTGCGCACAACTCACTTACCAGATTTATCTTTGATTGATATATTTTCTTCATTGTTAGATTTGACATAGGCATTAACTGCATACGCCGAAATTTCAAGTGATATGTTATATTGCTTCTGGCCCAACCTGTGAGGGATTTTTTGTTTTCTATGTTTTGAGCTTTGCTTTATTTTCACCTTGTTTTTTTGCTTCACCATTTTACTGTTCTTTTATATTATGGTTATCACTATGCTATTTTCAAATCTTGCGCCTCTTCCTCCATGTCTCTAGTTTTGAATAAGCTTGTTGCTTCTTATTTCACTTGTTATTTATAGTCATGAAGAAGGGTGTATCCTAGTAGATTTGAATGAATCAATAGTAAAGTAGGGAATGTATTTTTCATTATTTATCACTAATTTACTGGTTTTGATGAGAACATAGAATGTAGGAAAATATATAAATACCTCCCTTGCTTATCTTTAAATAGCCTGCTTGATCTGATTTGGCTCATTCACATAGAAGCACCCACTTGAAGGTAATCTTCGTCTTACTTGATTACCTCTTTGCTTCCCCCTTCATTATTTACGTATTGAGTGAACGAGCATGCCCATGTGCGAACTTTTGAAGCTTTGTCTTTTTGCACTAACGACTTCTTGTTCTCATCCCTAATGTTTCATACTCTGTCTCGCTTCCTTCATCCCCTTTATAGACTTGGCTTCACACCTCTTGATTTTCTCGAAACGTTGTTTGTGCGCCCCTAGAACTGACACATTTTATTGCTTGGAAGGCGTTGATGACAATTTTTGTCAATGTTTACTAATGCAGGCTCAAGTATGTCTCTAGCCTCATCACATTCAAATTTCATGCCTAAGTCCCCCAATCGAATCTCAAGCACTCTCATACCCATTTCTCCATGTTACACTTGTATTGTAAGTCTTACACATTTTATGTCATCAACAAAAAGAAAAGAAAATAAAATCCTTCCCTTTTCTTGAAACCAAAGAAAGAACCTAACCCCTACTTCAAGATAAGGGAAGAAAGAACTTCTTGGATACAATAAATGTTTCTTGAAAGAAAGAACTTCTTGGATACAATAAATGTTTAAAATTCTATTATCCTTATTTCAAAGTTCTTTTATTTAGCTACAAACATAATGTGTGTGTTTGTTATATGCCTCCCACTAAGCTCCCAAATCCTTGGTGTGTTATTAAATCTGATCCATACTCATTCGTCCCCCTTTATTGGTATACAGTTCCTAAAGTTTGTGTGTTCTATCGACCCTCTTTACTATTACCAAGTCCAATCAATATCCCTAATGTGGGGCCTACACACATGGTTGTATTTCACTTATATTCGTATCACCCTCTTTACTATTACCAAGTCCAATCAATATCCCTAATGTGGGGTCTACCACTTATATTCGTATCACCCTCTTTACTATTACCAAGTCCAATCAATATCCCTAATGTGGGGTCTACACACATGGTTGTATTTCACTTTTATAAAACAAGGAATTAAAAGACGGTCGTATATTCATATGAGAATTCCCATGTCTAGGTTCCAAGACTTCTCAAGCGCCACCTCATCATTGAAAACGCGGCCGATGACAATAAAATATCAATAATATGTTCTAAATTTGTCCACTGCATGTGGGATATACAGTTTGGTTATAAGGTACGAACAAAAGGGAAAGAATAATGAGTATAAAATGCATAAAATGGCACATATAATGAGTCAACGTATATACAATAACTTCCAATGCTTTTTTGTTTCCTTATTCTAACCTTGTTTATAGTTCATTAATGTTTCAATGCTAATTTAAGGTTTTGTCACAAAGTCCTTTTATCTCGTTTTATTTCTTTAAACTTGATTTTATATTTTGTAAATAATATATTATATCTTTAATCCTAATCTTTGGGTTATAAAACTTCTTTGAGTTTAATTGCTGCTTTAAAATATCTTTATTCAAATTAATCTAACCTTGTAATTCTTTTAATTTATTAAGATTTTAATAAAAAAAAATATAAAGCAACATTTAGACCATGCTAGGATAATTAACTTTCAAACTAAAGTTCCCACCGTTTACTTTATTTAATCAAAACATTTAAAACATTTCATCTTTAATAGGGAGAGGGTTTATTTTAAATTTTATTTCATAAAGAAGCATTGCAACCCGTTTTTTTGCATGGTTTTTAGAGTATTTATGGTTAGGGTATTTTTCTTTAGTTTTATTCTTCCTTTCTTTGTTAAAGTTGTTAGTTACAAGGTTGTTTTTTTTAGGACTACAATTTTTGACAAAGAAGAGATTGTGTGTTCTAGGAATTTTCATTGTGAGTCACAATTTTCTAGATAAAGGTGATAGTTTTGAGTTGCACCAACCTTGGTGTGGACTTCATCCTAATGACGTGACTTCAAACAACAGGGCAAGTCCTCCTAACGCTTCTCGTTAGTTGCCAAGAAGTTCAAAGGTGTTGGTGTCCGAGGCAAAACATCAATGCTGACATGGGAGATGCTTAGTGGTGGAAGATAGTTTTCAAGCCCGGGACTAACTATCCAACTTGCAGGCATTGAGCCAACTAAGATCAATAGAAAATGTATCAAGCACAAGGCCGGAGGACCAAATTTGGATCTCAACGATAGGGTTAAGATAAATGACATTTATAAGATGGAGGAGACAATGATAGTTGGTTATTTTGCCAACAAAAGAATGGTGATGGATATCTTATAGAAGTGGACTTCTAACCATTTTGGGCTGATTCAGGGTTATCTATTGCACTGTTTGATTGTAGCCAAAGGATGGTGGGTTGTATTTTGGAAATAAAGGAGGATAGGGAAAATTCCTATAGAAATGTTGGCATTGGGGTTCTCAAGATTTGTTCTTGAAATGATGGTCTATGGATTTCGATGCCTGCTCTTAAAAGATTTCATTGATCCCAATAAGGATTCACCTTCCAATCCTCCCTCTGCATTTTTTATTGGAGGAAGTGTTCCAAGAGATAGGGAACATTATGACAAGGATTTTAGTTGGCATCAACTTGGCTATAGAGCTGTTGGACTCCATTTCCATCTAGGTGGGTTCAAAAATTCATAATAAACTACTTGATTATTAAGGGATTCGCTTCCATTGTGTTAGGTGCCACTCTTACAACCATATGGGAAGCGATTTTCCCCTAGGGAGGGTTAACAAAGTAGGGGTTCAAAAGGCTCAATCTAGCTCAAATTCTTAAAGCGTCCCTGTAAAAATCTTTGAGGAATCAAGGCTTTGAGCTGAAAGCAACAATCTTGTTCTTTCTCCTGATTTTGTTGACAATGAATTAGCTTTCTAAGGAGAAAAAATCTTCGATGAAGGGCTTTCTTAGGGTCAGGCTCAATTGGAGGTTGTCTTGGTTGCTCCGGACATGGTTTTGTCTAAAATGGGTATGTCATTATCCTCCCTGTCTCTTTCATTACATTTCTCTTCTTGCATTATGACACCTTCATCTCGTTCTCCCCTAAATGTTTTTCCTTCTATTTAATGTTCCCTCTCAGGGCTTCCAAATTTAAATTCCCCCCCCCCTCCTCCCCATTTATTCACTCCTCGAGCTAACCCTCTACTCCAGGCCCACTTTCTCTCTGTGACCCTGTTAGGCCCCTATACTACTAGTGTCACCCCTTATTGTTATTAGTACAAACCACTTATTATATTGATGTACCCA
>APFE031477402.1:188038-208349 GCA_000404065.3 Pinus taeda
TGGAAGATTGCAGCTCAGAAGATAAGGAGAGCTCTACCCCCAGGTGTCTCATTTGGCCCTGGATGGGTCGGTGATTATGAGGCTCCTCCTCGTGCTTTATTTTCACATGAAAGAATATCTGTGGCATCAGTGTCCTCTTCCACTACCTCGCCAATTGTTCCAGGTGAAAACAAGATTAAATCAAATAACGCTGAAGATAATCCCAGACTAAGAGATGAAGGGCTTCCAAAGAACTTAATTTCTGAAGGCAGGACTGTTACATCAGCTACAGTGGCTTTGTCAGCAAGACAGTTGGTTTCAAATTCTACAATATGTCAAGGGATAGATAATTGCCAATCTATTCGTAATCCTCAATCTGAAGTGATTGGGCATGGCACATTAAATTCTAGTGGTGATGGAAGAGCTAGTTTGCCTTCTCCGGAAGTAAAACAAGGCTCCATAAGGTCAGGTTTAGCTATTACCACATCCAGTGACCTAGCCCTTGCAGGTACAAAATTTGGTTCAGAAGTAACACAGTCCAGATTACTGGAAATGGTCTCAAGAAATAGCACACTCATGCATGGGGCCTCATTAAAGCAGGCTGATGGTTCAAGGTCTGTTGCCAGTCTTCAGGTAATGAAATCTGAAAATATGACAAATGACAGTGATGCGCGTGGTGTTGCTAGAAAAGCAAGTGATGCATCAAAACGCGGGTGTAGTTCTCCTGGTACAAATATTGCAGTCACCACAGTAAGCTCTTCTCTATGCAACTATCAAGCTGGATCGAGAGTTTTGCAGGAACATCAAGTCGCAAGTAGTCAAGAACATGCTAAGCAAGACTTAAATGGTTTAGCTAATTTACTGCATGGAAAGATGCTAGCATTACATCAAAGAGGTTCTAATCTGTCTAAAAATACCCCAGTGTTGGTGCATTCATCAGTTTCATCAGCAGGGCCATCTATAAAACGAGATGATGCCACAGTGCAGGTATGGACACAATCACAAAATGCACGCCTGGCAGATGCAGATGCTACTTCTAGAGTTAGGTTACAGGATGCACCGAATCCTCATATGGAGAAGCTAAGAAATCGATCAATTTCAACGTATCTCATCAGGTGGAAGTACTTACCAGCAGAAGATTCCACATGGGACGACAAGAATTTTATACAGAAGCATCAAGAACTACTCAAGCGTTGAGGACAACACTTTTTGAAGGAGAGGGGCATGTTAGGCCCCTATACTGCTAGTGTCACCCCTTATTGTTATTAGTACAAACCACTTATTATATTGATGTACCCATGTAGTGCCCATATTGTTACTATTGTGCCCCATAGAAGCCCACTATTATTATTATTGTGCCCTTACATTATTATTATTAGTCGGCTTTGGTTATGTTATGACCCCTTAGACTCCTATATATAGAAAGGACGTCTTTTCATTTGTATCATCGAAGAATTGTTCATTTATGTAATGTAAAGGAGGTTGTCCCCTTGAAGAGGCTGAATTCTAAGGCATTGATCTATCTTTTCTTGAGCTGGTTTCATAACAGACCCTTTGTGCTCCCCTCTCCCTACTCAAACTGCCTCACACCCTTATGTACTTCAAATCCTATCATTGGGGCCTCTTGACTTATATTTGTCTGTTGGGAATTTTATCCTTGAACCGGGAAAAGATTTGGGTATGTTAGGTGATTAGAATTTCCCATGCTTGGGAAGGGGGTGAAAATTGAACATCTCATTATCCACGAGGCATGCTTCCAATGAATTCAAAACAGGGAAACAAATGTCAAAATTTTGGGTGCTTAGAGCTTCGAGGTCTTTGGAGAGTTTTGAATGTCGATCCTGTCATACAACATCAGAGATATGGCCAATCTCTCTAAAACCCTTGGGATTCAAAGGTTGATTCTATTGCTCCTGCCTCAAGTTATTCTTCTACAATAAACGATTATGGATGGCCCCAAGGTCGTATATGTACTTTCCGCCCTTTTCCCTTCGCGTTCCTTCCACTACATAGATGCTTGTTGGAAATTGGGGGGCCTAATTATTGGTTGGATGAACACAAATATGCTATGCTCACTGGCATGGACATCCCACTCTTTCCTTGTAACTTCCTTCTCCCACAAGGACTCTGAAATATCTTTTTTCTATGAAAATGTTTATAAGCCCTATGTGGATCAGAAACCTTATTGGAAAAACTTCTTCAAGCTACCTTGTTTTAATGTAGACCAGGTGGTTGTTGGTGGTGATTCAAACTTCTCGATAGGTCATTATGAAATTTGGGGGTCTTCAGCCCAACCAGACCCCTTAGTATATTTTTGTGGATTGGTTGACCCCCTAATACAAATTGGATAATTATATTACTTTTCATCCATATTGATGCTTTCAGAGTGGAAAAAGTGGAGGAATCAACTGACATGACCACTTTTACTACCGAAATCTAGTTAAGAAAATCGGGGTCTGAAACCTTCCAAGAACATTTTGAGGCATCAAATGGATTTTTATTTGCCACTTTAGTGTGACACCTTTTTTAACATATTATACACATAAAGGCCTTTCCAATGATGGAAGAATTTCCTCAATCGATGATAGTATGCAAAAGTTATGCCACTCAATAGTTGACCTTCTTGTTTTCACCACCATAATTTGAGAGGTTGCCATGTCATCACCCATCATTCATGGAAAATGGGCTAGCCACAATATTATGATGAAGAATACTCTACAAGAGTCCATATTGTAACTATGAGTAAGAGTCAATTTAGTCAAACCTAACCACTAATAGACTATCGAGCTATGTTATAACTGGGTCACTTAGAGGAAAAGGGGTTCCATTATTTTCGAGTGTATTTGATCCATAGATGAGAAAAAAATAACTGAGAGGTATAGTAGATAGAGCACACATAGAGGATTTGTGCACTATATTTCCCACGGGCCACGAGGCATACTTATTTGTATTCACAACCATTTTCTATTTAGAGAAAGAGAGTAGAGTGACCTCACCTTCAAGCTCAGTTTTCTCTAAAAAGGGTTTCCATGTCATATCTTGTGTCAAATCATGTTTGTGAGTTTTTATTTTGTTGTTCTCTATTTTCTATATAATTTTAACTTTCATGCATACTCAATTAACCATAATCTACATATCCAGAAATCTAAAGAGAAATAAAACCCTAATAATGTAGATTTTAGATTTTTAAATATAGTTTTATCAATATTTTTTGCGACGAATTGTCTAGTGGATTATTGATGATAGTTTATGTATCATAATGGTATCCAAGCAATATTATTTAGGTATATTGTGGATATTTGCAGGGGCTGTAAACCGATTAAGCCAAAAATCCTAAAACCTTAGTCATGGCCGAAAAATTTGTGAATAACTCTCTTGATCCTGTAGAAGAGAGGTTTTTGCCGCTGGAAGCACAAGTCATGGATATAAAATGTATTATAAGTATCCTCATGCCAGCCCTAACTTGAAATAATCTTGGGCTATTTGGATAATATTGTGGTTCTAATGTAGAGGATAGATAAGAGGGGATATCAAGACAATACAAGGAAAACACCTTATAGGAGAGGTTATAATGGAGGTTTTTAGTGTTATAAAATTGGCAAAAATTGTCAAAAAAACATCTGCTAAAACATGTGCTTGGGATAGCATATGTTTTAGTGGAGTTTTTAATAGAACTTCATCACAACTGAAAAAATCTTGGCGGCCAGAGGTTTTCGCAAATGTTTTTTTTTTGCGGTGCGCTTAATGGAACTAGTAGCACCGATGCACTACATATATAAACACACCAGGAAACATACATAACTAAAAGTGCCGAGGCATTAAATACAAATAACACTGGTGTGTAATATATACCGCACCAGTGTTAAGAGATAAAAAATCCCCCAGGCATTCTTCTCAGGAATGACACATCGACACACAAAAAATAATTATTGTGCCAATGTTTTTTTTTTAACTTGTAGTGTCGATGCGTAACATTTGTACAAATTCCCTGGTGTGTTAGTTATACAAAAGGATTGGTGCTATTCGTTTTCATAATGCATTAGGATGGAAATAATATTTTTTAGGAATGGGGAGTTAGTTATACGAAAGCACTAGTGTGTTAAGAATTACAATGCATCGGGGCGTTAATCTCAAACATGACCAATGCTTGAAGAGATAAACGCATCAGTGCTCTCATTTCCTCAAAAGTCACCGAGCATGCAAAAATATATCTTCATGGTGATTTTATATAACATAACAAATCGATGCATTTTTATGTTATAGACGCACCCGTTTTTTGAATGAGATTTTTTCGCTTTTGGAAACATCGACATAAGATAGTGCAATTATTGTAATTTTTTAAATCCATTATTCATAAAAAAAACCGGCAGATATATTATAGCAATATTCATATAAATTAAAATTTGATTAATGCATTCATATATGTTTGGATTAATTTGTTATATTATTAGATTTCGCATCTCTTCGTTATAATATTTAATCATCCATATATTTAATAAGTGGTGTAACATTTCACAAGGACTTTAGATAACACAATAGAATAAATTAAAATGTATTTTATTATATATAAATAAGAGGCTCTTTTTCATATAAATGGGATTGTTATTGGTAACCCTTTATCTTTCAATTGGGACACTATGTCCATTACATTAAACACAATGTTTTATTTTCATAGACAATTATTTAAAAAAATACTATAGGTTGCATTGATATCCAAATCGATCATCATTCTTCATTGGTATTGCTGTCAATGTTCAAGATACTTCCATGACTTGGGCTGTTTAGAGGAATGTTTTGTTGATTGCATCGATTGTTTTCATCTTCTTGATCTTGCATTTCCATTTGTAAACATAAAAATAAAGTGTAATAACTGCATCTACATTGGCAAGAATAATAAAAATTAAAATAAATAATATACATCAATGTAAATCGAATAGTAATGTACCATAGTGATAAGGGACTCATAAACTGTGCACATGGTTTCAAAACCAAGTCTCATGCCTTGTTGCAACAAGTCTTTTGCTGATTGACTTTGTTTCCTTCATGTTTTAAACCCCATTATAAATCATAGATTTAATATAAAGGATATTTTGGTTCTGTTAATTATAAACTCACAGAAGTAAAACATCATAGATACTTACAAATTGCACAATTAATTTTTGATATGCCAACATATATTCACAACCCATATTTAACCAAATATTAATCGATTCTTCCGATGACTCTTCTTTGTATGTTAGTACCTATTTGAATACATTCAAGGATGGTTGATGTAAAACAACTTAAAATATACAAAAATGAAACCTTGTGTTGTTATAAGGAAATATTAACAATTACTCACAAACTTTGAAATCAACCATTTTCTTCCTTATCGTCTTGTTTTATGTGCTAAATGAGTTCCATCTTGTTTTCTTCTCTACAAGAACATACTTGAAAATTAATATTTAATGCTAAATTAATTTTTTATATGTACAAATTCAATCATGATCACATACATTTGAAGCACATTGTTGTTGAGATGGCTCCCCATGTGATGTAATTATGTCAATTTCTTTTGAAAATCTCCTTAGACACTTTTTTGGACATTCCTACTTGCATGTTTCACATATCAACGTGTTGATCACTTAGAATTTTCATAATCTTCTTGAAAAAATTAATAAACCATTTTTATAATGATAAATGAAAACTAAATATAACAAAATTGATATTAAAAAATGAATGATTTGTAGTAATACATACATATAGTTCTAGAAAATCATTTTATATAATTAGGAATATACATTTTGAATGATTTGTTGTTGTTGTTGTTGTATATTTTTCTATAGCAAGTCTCACATGTCTCGTTGACCATTCCTCTGCAAACACTTCCTGTAGTTTAGATATAATTTGGTTGTTAGAATTATTAGATTACTTTTTGTATTGTCAGTGGGAAAAACACCTATACGTTCATTCCACTAGATCCCTCATAGTCCTGTATAAATCCAATCCCCCCATCCTTTCATTAACCTCCAACACCACTCCAGATGAGCTAAGGACCAATTCATTGTCATTTACATGTTCTATAGTTTTTCTTTTCTTAGAATGACATTGATGTTTTCCTTCATTGTTGCTCCTTGTAGAATATTAAACATATATGAATTAATAGATGGTTTGAAATATGTTATATAATATTCTTAAGTATATTATTAATGAAAACAAAACTCATATTGAATAATATTTTTTCATTCACTTGATTTATTATTCTGCAATTGTTCTATCAAGTTTTTAAGCTCTTCTCCACTTAGATTAGAAATAATTCTATTGACTTTGTTTGTTTTGTGGCTCTGCATGACACAAACCAACTAATACATAATAATTAAACTTACATATAGTTCAAACATATTAGTTTTGTAAAGAATTTACAAAGGACTTGACTCCTATGCCTTTTTTGGTGTTATCATTGCGTCGATCAATATTTTTGTTACTTGAGAACTTCTAAGACATTTTTTTAATCAATATACAACATGTAACATTCAATATAGAAGCTAATAAATATATTTTACAAATAAATCAAATAATTTTCTGCCAAAAAGGATCTGTCAACCAGTGCATTTATCTAAATAAATGCACTAATTTGTTTAGAACATTAAACACTCTAGGCGTTTAATTGTTCAACGCCATCATAGAAAATTATTTTTGATTTTTTTTTTAATCATTACATTGCAATTTGTAAGGATAAACACACTGAAATGATTTATCGGTGATATTTGGAAGAGGCATGCCAGTGCATTATATTACACCAGGAGAAATTATTAACACACTATATATAATAGAGAGTGTTATAATATACCGGTGCATTGTATTACGCAGGGAGCACCGATGCATTATATTAGAGAGGATGCACTACAAAACATATAACTGTTTAAAAAAAAATGGAGAGAGTTGAAAGGGTTTGGATCTAATTGATTCTCCTACTTTACATGTCAAATGCCCTATATATAGTAAGTACACAAACCCATTAAATCTAAAATGCCTAAATTGAAAAACCCTAATTGTGAATTGGCAGAGGAAGTTAAACCTTAAGGTGAAATTTTGTAGAAAGAAGCAAGGGTTTAAGGTAAGTTTTGAATTTTTTTATTTTCTGTCTGAATTTTAATTAAATTTGAATAGGAAAGCAGATTGTAAAAAATTTACTAGTAAAATCTATAGTAAATTTTTTATTATATAAAGTTTTAATTAATTAATTAATTAATTAGTTTTTTTGTTTTTGTTTTGTGTTTTGTTTTTTTTTGTTTTTTGCTTTGTTTTTTTTTTTAATTTTGTTTTGTTTTGTTTTTGTTTTTGTTTTTTTAACAATAAAATTCAAGAATTTTGCTATCCAAGGTTTTGAGTGAATCACCATACTTTTCAACTTATGATCTTTTGGCAGATCCAAAATATTTTGCAGCTTCATAGTGCTCTGAGTATGTCTCTCTTAGAAATGATCTCTCTTTTAATTAATCTTTAACAAAAATTGTAAAATTTTTTATTAGTAAAATAAACAATAAAATTTAATTTTTTACTATGTAGGTTTTTTAGTGAATCACCATAACTTTCAACTTCTGATCTTATAAATAGTTCTACTGCTGCACAATGCTCCTAGTATGTCTCTCTTGCAAATGAATCACTTGAAATTTTTGTAAAATAATGAAATGGTGAATAACTTTTTACTATTTAAAAGACTATGAAATTAGATTTCGAAAACCAATTGCTGCTTGTTTTTTACTTTTCAGAAAGAAAAAAATCACATTTTTTTTTAATTTCTCTGCACATCAATGTGTTTATGTGAAAAACGCACTGACATTGCCAGGGCGCCAAATTTTTTCAATGCAACGAAATAATACAATTATTATTATTCAAAATTATTATATGTCACATCTACACAAGTCCACTTTCTCTCTTACTTAGCCATTTTTCTTGAAAAGATGTTGACCAGACAAACCCCTTCATTTGGACCTTGACTGAGCTACACTGGGCAGTCCCAGCTCTCAATGGCCCTGCTCTGCTACCCATAATTGTGCAATGCTTGAGGCTATCCTTTGGGGCAACTGCACTGCACAATCCTGGAAGTGAGTAGGCTATCTATTTCCCAGAACTACACAGAAATTGTCTCCAAGCCCGAGCTAATCTGCGCTTCCTGCAAGATCAATTATCAAGCCTCCATCTGGTCTACCGGAAATATACACTGAATTGTGACCTGGGCTTACACTGCTCTCCAAAATTGTGTAGACATGCCCAGCTTCCTGCTCTGTATTTCCTGCAGAAACTGTGCAGTCATGATGAGTCAAGTCTCTGCTACCTTGCTTTGCATTGTTCCTAAAAATTGTGCAGTCCTGACTGGTACAACTTCTATTGCCCCTCTCTGCACTGTTTGTAGAAACTACGTAGTCATGATGGGAAAACCCCTACTGCATATCATGCACTATCTTTCAGAAATGCACAGTTGTGACGAGCAGCTCCCCGCAGCCTAATCATGCCTTGCTATGGAAAATTGCACAGAATTGCTTGCCAACACCCTCTGCTCCCCCACTCTGTCTCCCTCTGAGAAATTGCACAAATTCCCAGCTAGACCCCGAGTGGTCCACTCAGTCATCATCCTGAAAATTGCGTATAACTGTCCAACAACTCCCCCTAACACCCTGCCTTGTCTTCCTCCCAAGGATTGTGCAGTTCTACCCAGTTGGGTTCCACCTTGCAGTTGTCATTGCTATCCCTGATTGTGCAAATTTCTCCTCATAGTGGCCTTTGCGCAGCTTTTCCCGAGAGTACTCCAGGGCCCCTCATCTCTGCTTGAGCTATGCTCTGAGAGAGTTTCAGTGTATTGTCCTCCCTCCCAGTCACCTAGACTCGAAATCGAAAACAATGCATCATGCCAGACCATGAGATTTTTGGATTTGATGTCATCCCATCATGAGTGGATTGCAGGAACATGTACATTGATGGAACATGACGTGACGACAAACGAGATGAAGAAGGAGCGCATGTTAGGAGACTTTCTTTCAGTTAAATGGACATACAAAATACATCGAGCAACAAGCAAAAGGGATACATGCACTGAATCATCAAGCAAAGGCCAAGGCCATCGAAGACCCCACAACACTTTACCATGCGTAGGTGAAGACAGAACACACTGAGAGCACATCCATCACTCAACAACATAACAACTTCACATAGAGACCAAAGTTAACCAGTACATGTCAACACTGTCATGTTGAGTTGTGTCATGAGTTGTCTCAACCACATCACTGGTGTGGTCCATACTTGTTGTAATCAAATGTAATGTAAACTGAAAGTCCAACATAAGCACATATGAAGTTGAAGAGTCACATCAGTTGAAAAGTCATAGGAAGTCAAATGATCATGAGGGAAGTCCAAGAGTCACAATGATCAAGCATCACCCTTGGCTATATATACCCCCTCATTGTATGAGCAAAGGACTTTTCACCTTGGCTCCTCCCACATAACCTTGAGAGTATGTAGTTTATTCTTTGAGGAGTGAGGAGTGGCTCCAATGTCCCACTATTGGGATTAGTGATGTATGGTGTACAGATGTGCCTTGGCACTTTTTCTTAATTCAGAAGCCTCTCTCAGGCCAACACATTTTCACGCATGTTTTGTATATGTTTATAAGAATATTCTTTAAATGTTTGTAATGCATGTTTTCTTAACCTGTACTAAGATAGTTGAACTACTTCGCTTATTTTGGTACTACATTGTTGAAGATGTGTTGTATTGTTTATCAATGTTGTCTCGTCCATGTGGAAAACTCTGTAGGACATTAGACAAACCATGTTTATTTTCCTTGGTTATAATAACCGTCACCCCCATGTGGACTACCCCACTGGACGGTGCATGTGTTTTCCCTTGCACTTTGGTTTTAGTGACTGCACATCCATTGTGGAATATTTTGCTGGATGCTAGACATACCCTTGTTGTTTTCACCTGTGTCTCACCCTGGGTGGTACTACTACCTCTCATCTAGAGGCTCACTTTTACCCTCTCCCTTATAGTAAGAGAACCCAGACACAAAGTTACATTACGCACTCACCAGGCATACTCACCTTGCTTTCATGAAGTTACAAGCTCTTGGGAACGGGATCCCCAAGGGCAGTTTTGGGGCTAAAAGCCCATGTTTAAGTCAATTTTTGTAATATAATTGGAAATACTCCGCATTTTGTGGTTGCGGAGTGCGAAGGTATTATGTGTCAAAAAGGGTAGTACCCGCTTAGTTTTGTAAAGTAAAGTCGGTTGTAAGAGATCTACCCATGGTTCGCAGACCATGGGATTTTATAAAAAGAGCTAAGCTCTAAGTAGTTAGAAAAACATAAAATGAGACACAATGTAATAAAGTCATAGCTTTGGAGCAAGAAGTCTAAGTCTTGGGTCATAGCATAGGTAGAGGCTCTGCAGCTGAGTGCGCAAAGGCCTAGGGTAGAAGTCCATAACTAAGTGCACAGACCCCTGCTGCTATGTGCGCAGTGCAGACAAAGTTTGTAAATACTTGGAGATATTAATAAAGAAAGATATTCTGGAATTTCTGTGTCTTTGTTATGTTATTGCATCTTGATATGTTATGTATGATTTTCCTTTATTTTGCTTATGCGATGCGCGAACGAATGCAATTACGTCGAATGACTAAACACAATTACGAATATCTAGTTACACGATGTTAACTATAACTATTTGATAAGATAAGCGAATCACTTAGATTAATTAGGGCTACGAGAAGGTCGGTTGTACCATTTCACAGAGGTATTAAAGGCTAGAATAGAGGGCTAGTTTGGTAAGCCCTAGAGCGAAGAACCCTACGTGAAGGTGGGAATAGGGGGAATCAAATGACATCACAACCATCTCAGGGTGTGGAAACTTGGTTCTAGCATCCCACCATACTGGTTCAGGTGAGACTTTGGTCCGTGCCCCGCGGGCTGATGCTGTGTTGTGGAGGTAAATCCCCTCTGTGGACAGAGGCAATCCCTACTAGCCCAGATGGGGTCTAGCAACAATCAAACAACGCTATGACGCAGGTTCCTAATTGCAAATCGAAGACCAATGATGAGGGCCTACCTGGATTCCAACGCTAGTACTTGTAGAAGAGTTGACACTTCCGTTCCTTTGCTTCGGCTGGTCACGATCCCCATGATCCCCGTGAATGGACACCTGCACATGTAAAGAACGACACAAACACAAGCATAAAATCCAATAGATGCAACTTTATATCATTCAAAAAGGATATAACTCATCATCATTGTAAAGAACAATAAGGGTGGAACCATAATAATAGTCGTCTATTATTGATAAAAAAAAGAAGAATACAACCATAGTTCTGACGTCAAATCCTCCTTTGGCTGTGTGATCAGCAACACATGTCTTGCAAAGCTTGTTGGGGACGGGAACAAGCCTCTCTCTCCTTGGTTATTTCGATAAGAATCTCCTTACTTTAGATTTAGCCTTATGGGAATGAAGAAGGCTTCTTGCAGCATGAACTTAGCTATTCTCAATCTTTAGGACTTTGGAACTTGGAACTAGCTTGTCAAAGGCAAAAGGACAAGCTTTTATAGATAGAGGAGAAGAATTTAGGATCATCCACAATATTCATGGGATTGGCTTTATCACTAAGAAGCTTCCATGAGAGGTGGCAAACCACTTCCATCCTATGGAGATTTGAAGCCAAACTAAACCAACTCAAGATAGATTCAGTTTATGAGTGGGTTAGGAAGAACCTTCGGATGTTGGTTTGTTAAAAACACTACCCATTTTGGCTGGCGCAAGTGTGACTTTGAGACAGAGCGCCAGCTGGTGCGCCCTCTTTGGAGGATTTCCCCCATTGGCGCGAGTGATACACAGTGAAACCGTGATAATGGAAAAAGGGCTGTTTTTATGGGTTTTTTGCAGAAGATGTCTTCAGGGCATATGAAGTTCATGTCTAGGGGAATATAATGCAAGTGTTTGCAGGTCATGTCACTTCTCACAGGTCCCAGAATGAGTTCTCCAAGGTGCGGGAGAAGGGGCAACAGGGACGGTGAAAAATTGTTGTGTAACAGATGCCCCCTAAAGCATGAGGCCCAAGAGAGAGAGAGGGGTGAAATGCTTTACGAGAACATGGCCAACCGAAAACACTGCCGCCAGAGAACCCGCATGGAGAAGTACAATTGATATCTCAAGTACATGATGTATGTGGTATGGGTGCAGCCATCCATAGCAGAGTACATAAAAATCTAGATCCAAGGTATGGGCGTAGCCATCCAGTAAGGATCGATAAACAGACTCAGGAATGGTCGTAGCCATCCAGTGAATGAGTCATGTAATGATCATAATAATCCACAAAATCGCAACCTGGACCTCAACAGACAAAATCCAGGGTATTGCACTCCATCGCGACCCGAACAAAGTACAAGTTCAAGCATGAGAATATGGGAGTCGAAGTCGAACATGCAGGAACATCGTCTGATTACCAGTCAATGATGAAAACTGTTAGTAGACGCGAGAGGTACCATCGATAATGACAATGGTCCTCAAGGTACTATAAGTATAATCTACGGCGTGCGAATCAGTGAGCCGGCATCGAACACCCGTAGAATCATTCGATTGGAGGCCAATGATGAAAACCTTGCATTGAACACGAAGAACCTGCCATTGAGGCATGCAGGCTCCAAGGCACCTGAAGGGAGTCTCTAGGTCAACTTCCCGGATAATAAGCTGAAGTCAACAGGAAGTGACCTTGATCAAAGGTGGGCCATAATGTTTCCCACATCATCGACACGAGACAGAGGAAGGTAATGTGTGTTGTGAATCAGGATGATGTGATGTATCAGAGGGAGGTTGAGTATTCTGCAGAGGTCAACTTCTCTTCAACATATTGGCGGCACGACAATGGACTTGGAAGTATTTGACATCAAATGATCAGAGGTCATGGTGACAAGGCAACGAGCAGATGAGAGGTCAAACAGGATCACCCAAACCCACAGAGGCAAGTGAAAAATGAGATGAGATGTCCCTACCTAGAAACGAATGCAGACAAGTGCAATGTTCAAGAGCGACATACCGCCGACACGACAATGATTCTGGTTCCATTTTCGCCACCATTGCTGGCGAGTACCCCGATTATTTTTTATGACAAGCGTGACAGGAATAGCATATGCTTGTGAGGTATCATTTCGACGAAATCTGATGTCATTAATTTTTAACGAGTCTAACAAAGGAAGAACCCAGCATCCTTCCATGTTTAGAGAGTTTGAAAAGACAGCGGAAAAGGAAACTCCAGGGGTGTCCTTTTTCGTAAAGTTGTGTCTCTCGAGCCCGAAAAAGTATAAAACAATGCTCGAAAGAATCGGCCGATCATTACAATCGAGGAGTACTTTTCATGATTAGTGATTTCAACCTAAAAAAGTAAAAAAGCGATCGAAACCACGTCGCTTCGTAACTGTTAACGAACCTGAAACGACAAGGGTCCGAGGATCTTTTCATCTTTACACAGTCGGAAAAGAGTTTAAAGACGACTGCCTCTCATTTACGTTTAATGAGTTGAAAGGAATAACTCAGCATTCTTTTCATGTTTAGAGAGTCAGAAAAGAGCAGAAAGATGACTCCATAATGACTTTTTTGTGTATTTACCAAATCCGAAAAAGTATAAAATACAACTCGTTTCGTCGCCTAAGTCGCACAAAAACCTGTCACTGCACTAAAACAAGTGTAAAATCCGTTTTCGACAAGAATATACATTAAAATATTCATAAAAATGACTTTTAAAACCTATTTAGGGTTAAAAAAGATATAAACATGTGAAAATGGTAAAAATAAAAATTACTTTTTACTTTTACCTCATTGGAGAGTGACAGTAGTGCTTTTGGTGTGCGATATTTGGGTGACGATTGCGACGAATCCATGTGACTATTTGGAGCGCCGCTAGTTCCAAGTAAGAGGCCTCCTCTCCTACTCCATTTTTGTCCATTTTTTAGTTGCCTTAGCTTGTTTTATCGACCCCTGTGGAGGGATTTTTAAAAATTAGGGTTGCACCCATTGGCGCGGGTATTGGGCACGGACCTGTGCCAATGGGCCCTTTTTCTCCAAAGGCCCGCGCCCATGGGTGCGATTGTTTTAGAAATAGTCGCGCCAGCGGTCGAGCGCACCCTTGTTTCAAAATTTAACAATTTTAAAGCAATTACAATGCATTTTTAAGTTTTCCAAAGATCTAATTGATGTTTTTGACCTTGTGGTTGTAGGGAAACAAGAAAAATGGTGCTCCAATGGAAGGAAAGAGAGCATGACAGGGTAGATGAATTGGCCATAGAAGATGAAGACTATATGGAAGCCCTTAGAAATTGCGGGCTAAAGAAATACTTCCTCATGTCCTATCTACGAGCTCAGTCAGAGCTCCTACAATACTTAATCAACCTTTGGGATGAACGTGATCAAGTGTTTCGTATACGAGACCAAGTATTGGAATTGGACGTATCTGATGTCTATTTCATCACAGGACTGTCGCGTAGAGGGCCGGTGCCCCTATTGACAGGTAGCAGTCCATCCGGTGAGAAGATGGAGGAGGTGATGGCTCGAGTTTTCCTAGGGGCAAAATTTGGATTCGACAGCTCAAAAGTGGACATCACCACTATTCCGGAACTAATACTCAAAGCAATGTTGTTCACCATGACACGGGCTGTGGGGGAACAGGCACCCCACGAAGCAACAAAGAACCAACTGATACTGACTATAAAGTGTCTAAATCCAAATATCTTCAATTGGACAGTAGCGGTGATGACCAACATGAAGAGGCAGCTTACACAACGTAAGCGTGGAAAACTGCAGCAGTTTGGGTATGGTTCCATTCTGGTGACGTCCATTTTGGAACGGGTACTAATCTTTTAGGGCCAAGGGGCCTTTTTACCTGATCCGGCGCCTTGAGAGCCGAGGATGGCTCACTGGGCGGTACTGATGCCTAGAGGGAGGGGAGGCCAGCAAATGTCACGGAGGGCAAAGTTTTTTGGGTGGCTTCACCGCCAATTGATCATGGTTGAGGATTGGCATATGCAGGGACAGACTTCACAGGCGACCCTAATCTCCCACTGCCTGAGGGAGAGGATTGGGATGAGGAGATAGGTATGACCTCTTTTTGATTTTGTGTTTTATGATTTTTTTGTTAATACATGCTTGTTCTAATAACACTTATATGCATATGCAGATGTTGGCCCAGAGCACCCAGCTGGCATGTCTCCTATTACGAGGAGAAACCAGCCTGCAGCAGATCCTCAGGAGGAGGGTGCTGAGGGGGGAGAACTCATCCAGAACCTTGAGGGTATCACTCGAGGGATCCTGGATTATGCTCGGCTAGCGGATGTCTCGTTAGCATACCAGAGGCACACGGTGGGGGTGCCCAATCGCATCCACTGACTCTTGAGACGACTAGTGTGGGCAGTGACGTGCTACCATGAGCACCATAGGGATTAGATATCTAGGCTTTATTTCCATGCATATTTTTTCAGAGACATGTTGTCTCCGGATGTACTAAGACAAACATGTATTATTTTTTGATGATGCACGCTGTGCAAACATTTGGACATATATATAAATATATATATATATTTATATATATATATATACATATGCTTTATGGTTTATTGTGTTTTATGCTTCTTATGCTATTTTAAATTATATGTTATGCAAATGCATGTCCAATACGTAATTAGCTAATGCATCGGTTAACGTATTAAATCATCTTGGAATATGTTGATATATAATGAAATCAAAATCCCTTTCTAAAAACTTAACACGTAAATATAACCTTAAAATCCAATGGTCTCTGACGGAATAACGCCCATTGAGCTGGTGGACGACAAGCTGAGAGTCCAAGTTCACAACCAATGGTCAAATACCGAGATTAATCACCTCGGCTAGTAACTCAATCACAACACTATACTCAGCAACATTGTTCATGGTACATCCTAGACAAACCCCTTGAAGGTCTACTAACTCACCATGAGGATCGTAGAACACCCATGCCGCAGAGGACAAGTTGTGTGTACTGCGGGAGGCACCATCAGCGAAACCAACATAAGGCGAACCAAACATCTGTCCAAGAAGCAAAAGGACACAATAAGCGGCAATCACGCCGACACACCAAGACAAAAACATGAAAATATGCACACACAACACACTTGCTAAAGCACACGTATGTACAAAAATAGAGTGCATGCATGATACTTGTTCAAGTAAATCCCATTTCGGGGCTTACCTAATTGCACCGCTGTGTGATCGGCCTAGATAGTGTAGGCGTCCTCTCGGCTCGTTTTGTAAAATGATCAATGGCATTGATGATATGCCCATGCCCCCCGGCTGAGCGAGGGTTACCAGCTAGAGAATCAATGCCCCTTTTTGCAAAGGGGCCGAGGGTAGCGACAGTATGCAATGGGGAACTAGAACGAGCGGAAATCAAACCGATAGAAGCAAGGTTTAGAGGTGGGAGTGAAAAGACACCCATGAGGGCGGGAAATTTAAAGAGCCCAGCTCCCACACTCTCTAAGGGAATGGAGGTATGCTCCATAAAAGGCACATTGCCTTTGGAAGAGGAAGCGAAGAAGGAGAGCTGGTCTACTGTGAAAATTTTCCCTTGATGAGGGAAACGAATGACACGAAAGAGGGATGAAGCCACGACACGCATGGCATATGTCCAACTTCGGCCCAAAAGGAGGTTGTAAGTAAGATTAGCATCAACAACTTCAACTTCCACTTCAACCATCTTCCCTTCCAAAGTAATAGGTAAGCGTTGAAGGATACCGTAAGGGCAAGATTCTCTCCCGTCAAAGGCTTCCAGGGTTGTAGGAGACTGACTCAAAGTCAGAGACCCAATAGCCTTCCAACAAGCAACAGACATAATGCAAGTTGAAGTGCCTTCATCAATGACCGTACGATGAATCGTTTTAGAATTAATGACGACCTAGATAAGGAAGGCAATTTGGTGAGGCAGTCTCGGTACATGGCTCTCGAGATCAAAAGTGATCAAATCCGAGTCGACCGGGTCGATGCCACCAATGGACGATAGCAGGGACTTCCTCTGGGAGGGGCAGCTTTGGAGAACTTCTAGAGCGGACATGGTTGACAGAGCCTGAGCTAAGTCCTCAACGATGCTGTAGTGCTGGGCAGCACGAGCATTAGGGTTGTAAGAAGATCTCCGGAGTACACCTTTAGGAGGGGGTTGAATAGGCGTCTTAGTGCTAGGTCTCTCGATATGGAGCGGGCCAGAACTAGATGGATGATCGCTTGAGGGGACCTCAGGCTCTTTCCCGGCAGGTGATGGATATTCCTTTGCTTGAGTCCTAATGTGAACGAGAATTGTTCCAGCCATGAACACTTGGGAACCAAAGGGAGAAGAAGACGAGGATGGGTTAGCCACCATTTGTGTTTGCTGTGAGGGGAAAGGTTCTTTAAGTACCGCAAGAGTCCCAGGAGCGCCTTTCAGTAAACGACTAACTTCGGACTGCCTTAGGCAGTCTTTGGTATATTGATCCTCGTCACAGATAAGACAAGGATACCTCGGTTTACGTTTGGCTCCTTCCTCGGGTGGAGGTTTAGGCGAGTCTTGCTTGGGTTGATCAGATTTATTTTTCGCTTTCCCCTTCTTCTTTCCTTTCGAGGCTTTATCCATCGTGGTGGACTGGACAACGTTAACCTCAGAAGTATTTCCAGAATTAGACACACCTTGAGAAGTATTTTCATTTGAAGCATTCGATTTTTGCTTCCCAGGGTTCGTGGAAGATTTCTTCGAAGACAGATTTACAGATCCAATAACACCGTCAACAGATTGCTTTGGCGGAGCTTTGGATGTTCTGGGTTTCGGGGCATTAAGAAAATAATCATATAGGGTACCAGACTAGGAATAAACCAAGTCGAGGTACTGAGCATGCGCAATAGCCTGCTCTTCATTGACACAAGCTCCCATAACAATGTCTCGCATGATTGCTGGGAGAAAGGAGGTTGTAAACCAATCGGCCAGGAGCTGATCAGGAATCCAGAACTTGATCAAACGACGATGCCATCTCCATTCATGTATATGATTGGATATGTGTGTGGCCGTGTCCTATTTAAGAGACGTAAGGAGATGTGTTCCCGTCTCATACCGAATTGGCAACTGAAAATGAGTTAGAAATGCCATTGCCAACGAGTTAAAATCTTGAAAGGATCTGCGAGTTAGCTCAATATACCACTTAGCAGCTGAGCCGGTGAGAGTCCTTTGGAAAAGGCGGAGCCGGATTGAATCATCAAGCTACAAGTTTGATGAGCACCAAAGGTGATAAGTCATAACGTGGGCTTGGGGGTCTTCTCTAGCTTTGCCATCGAATTTGGACAATCACTGGGAATCTTAGTTGGAACTGGTGGCCAGAATGGGTTATGAAGGATAGGATCATTAGTCAATTTGGACACATCCGAAAGTTCCAATGTTGCTAAGAAGGGTAACTGAGGATTGAAGGACATCTATGGCCATGGATAAGAGGTAGCACTAGAGTTCCAACCAGTTGTTGGTTGCCCCCATTGATTTTGTCCGGACGAACCTGGCGCATAAGGGTTATGTCCGTAGGGATTCTGTCCACAGGGGTTATAGCCATAACTGGACGGTTGACCCTGGATTTTCCCCCCAACACCCCATTGTTTACCAACTTGGCCTACAGGAACAACATACTATTGCTGGTAATTCTGATAAGGAGTGACCTGCATTTGTTGATAATTTTGGTACGGGGCAAACTGAGCTTGCCCTTGGGGTTGCTGGTAACCATAAGGTTGCTAGGCTCCATATTGAGCCTGGGGACTAGGTTGTGCTTGATAAGAAGGTTGAGATTAAAACCCACCTTGCATCTAAAGACCAGTTTGGGTCTGGGGCCCAACCTGGGGCTGGAAACCGGGTTGAGCTTGAGAAGAAATAACCATTTGCATGCCTAGTTGAGCAGGCCCAGAAATATGTCCTTGAGAGGATGGAGATTGGGCCACCTGGCCAGAAGGTTGCCCTGGTTGAATTTGGGATGGACCCACTTTCCCAGAAGGTTGAGCTTGCTGGGTGTTAGGTTGTCCTTGTACAACCGAGGGTTGTCCTTGTGGAACAGATGGCTGAGCGAACTGGACGGTTGGTTGACCTTGAGGTTGACCAACTTGTCCAGATGGTTGACCAGATTGGGCAGTGGGTTGGCCTTGCTGTACGTAAGGCTGACCACCCTTCCCAGAAGGGTACCCTTGCTGGATCCCAGGTTGTCCTCATTGCATATAAGGTTGTCCTAGATTCCCATAGGGTTGACCAGAAGGGTATCCCTGCTGGACTCTAGGTTGTCCTTGTTGCATATAAGGTTGTCCTGGATTTCCAGAGGATTGCCCAAGAGAAGTGAAAGATGGACCACCATAGGCCGAAGGTTGTCCCTGAAAGGGTTGTCCTTGTGGGCCTCCAGGTTGTCCTAGATAGGATTGTCCGTAATACTGCTGCCCATAAGAAGGCTGCGTGTAAGACGACTAACCTTGATAAGATGGCCCTTGATAAGACGGTCCTTGATCCGCAAGGGGTGCTTGGCCACCACCATAACGAGTGGTACCCCAAGCAACACTTAAAGGGACTGAGACCTCAACCGCAGGTTGAGATGGCAAGGATCCAATATAAAGATGATGCCCTATCGGGTCATAATAATGATTTGGACCTTGCACGCCCATATTCTGGATGGCCTACAAATACTGATTGTATGCCTCCCCTACTGGAATGGAACTAAAAGAAGGTGGGGCACTGAGTGTAGGATTGACAACTCCGGTTGTAGGTACCGATTGGCCACTATTTACTGAACCATGGGACGAACCAGCAACAGTAGTTACAATCGAGGATGCCATAACGACACTAACAACAGGTGCTGAAGATGCTACACAAACAGTCGGAATAGTCGGGAATGAAGTGAAAACTGTATTGTGAACTTGAGGAATAAAATATCTCGTAGTGGGAGTTATGTTGTGATCCCACATGGTACCTGAGGAGGAGTTCCTAGAACCCCTAACATCCCTCAAAGCCCTATACCGTAAGGGCAACGTGACACCGAGAGGGGTGACGATGAAGGGTGGGGTTACGGCCGAAATAGGAGTTTCGATACTCGACACAATGGGTGTCTCACTTGCGATGGGAGATGTTTCATCCATGTCAGAGGAAGACATTGTAGCCGATGTTAGTGTCAGTCTTTCCAGCCTTCCTAAAGTGATCAAATATGCTCTTACAAAGTGATTTTGATGTGTCAAGGTCAAATTTTATCATTTCAGTGAGTCTTCAAGCAAAATTTGGTCACTAGGCATTAGGTCTAGGGTTTGC
>APFE031477403.1:9711-42518 GCA_000404065.3 Pinus taeda
CTCAACAACATTGTCAGATTTGGATGATTCAAGAAAAATTACATCTCTAGATACAACAAACTTTTTATTTACTTCATCATAGAGGTGGTATGCTTTGGAGGTGTTTGAATACCCCAAGAAGATAACTTACAACTTCTAGCACCAAGTTTGTTTCTATGTACCTTTGGTATCAAAGCATAACAGGTGGAACCAAAGACCCTGAGATGTTTTACCGAAGGAACATGTCCATACCACATTTCATATGGAGTCTTGTTTCTTATAGCATTAGATGGACATCTATTCTTTATATATACAACACATAGAACAGCATCAACTCAAAACATTATCTTCACATGTTTGAAGAAGAGCATGGATCATACCATATTTAAGATTATCCTATTCATTCTTTTAGCTACACCATTATGTTGGGATTATAAGGCACAATTGTTTGATGTTTGATCCCATGTTGGTGAAGATAGTTTTCAAATTCATTGATGTGTATTCTTTTCCATTATTAGTGCGAATAGACCCAATATGAGATTGTGCATCATTTTCAATCCATTTATGAAAAATCTTGAATGTTGAAAAGCATCAAATTTGTTCTTCAATAAATAAACCCAACACATTATGGTGTAGTCATCAATAAAAGTCATGATATATTTATTTCCATTTGCAAAAGAAACAGGCATTGGACCACATAAATCTGAATGAATGATTTCAATTTTCCTATGTGCTCTTGAATGTGAATCATGAAAAGACTGTTTGCTATGCTTTCCTAAAATGCAAGCATCACATTGCTTAAGTTTTCTAGGAATTGTAGGCACACCAACAACACCATTTTTCTTCAATAAGCGGAGACTGTCATAGTTCAAATGTCCAAATTTAGCATGCCATAATAAACTTGATGGAAGTGTACCTTCTTCATGATGAGAATTGTATGAGAAATGTTGTGCATGAGTAGATGTTCCTTGCAGTTTGAGAAGCCTTTCTTCTTCTATTCCCCTCATGACAAGTGAGTGGTCAGATGTTTTTCTTACCTCAAGCTTGCCATCAAGCATATGAATGGAGTGGCCTTGCTGGCGGATGTGGACCAATGACAACAAGTTTCTCTTGAGCTGTGGGAGATATAGAACATGATCCAGAAGAAATTCTGGAAGACCAGGCAGTTTAACCCTGATTGTCCCAAGCCCCGATGGCTTGATTTTTGATTGATCTGCAAAGTATACTGCTCCATCAACATTGTCAGTGAAATCTTCAAAAAAATCTTTTCTATGAGTCATGTGGCAGGTTGCTCCTGAATCAAGCAACCAATCAATTTTCCATGAAGCAAGTGAAGCATTAAACAAATCTTCATTTACTCCAATGTTATATTGTGCCTCAACATAGTGAGCGGATTCAGGTGCTTTACATTTGTCTGTATCATCAGTTTTACCTTTCTGTTGCTTTCTTTTATGCTCAATTTTGTCCCATGGTAACTTGCATGTAGAGGCATCATGTGATCCATTTCTTTTGCAGCGAATACAGTGTAAATCTGCCTTTTCTCCTTGAGAATGTCTACCCCCCCACCTCTGAAATATCTTCCTCTTCCTCTTGTAGAATCTTGAGTAGGATGCTTTTCTTTATGAGCAAGGCACACAGTCTCTTCAAAAGATTCAGGGGCTGTCTTCTTTCCGAAAGCTTTCTCTCTTTCAGCAAACATTTTCACAAGAGAGTCAAAGGTTATATCTTTGAGATTTCCATTTGCTTGCAATGACTCAAGATAATTGGAGTAAGTAGGATAAAGTGCCTTGAGAAAAGCAATAAGAGGAATATCCAATTCAACCTCAGTGGATTTTATATCATGCATTATAGACTTTACTTCATATGCAAGAGCAAGAGGATCATTATTTTGCAGTTCAAGAGTGAAGAGTTTAATCATGTGTTGAACGACTTCAAGTGCAGAATGTGACTCATAGAGTTCTTTCAGCTTTTGTAAAGCTTCAAAGGCAGTTGAATATGACGAAATATGGCAACTCACCTCTTCATTTACAGATGCTGCGATTAATGCATAAGCTTTTCTGTTCTTGTTTTCCCAAATGACGAGCTCTTTGTCTAAGGTAGGCTGTACTGGGTCATTATCTCCTTCTCCAACACACACTCCTTTCCACAACTCATTGAAGATGACAGTGTGTTTTATCATCCGGGACCATTCAAGGTAGTTCTTCTTGCCAGTGAGAACTATTCCTACCATTGATATGATTGAATGCATTCTGTAAAAAAAAACTTTTTCTGATAGAAAAAATACTTTTGCCAATATACAATAAAAATGTACTCAAAAGGGCATTCTCAAAGGGTATTATCGTCCACTAAAACTTATAACATAAGGTTTTCATGTACCCATCGAATCACTGTCATCACAACTTCAATACACAGAGAGAAAATGACTTTCAAAATGTACATGGCTACCAATAAAAACATTCAATGCATGCGTAGTATATAGCCTCTTTTAAAAGGACTCAACGCATCATGTACGTTCTCCCTCCACCAAATATTTTGCTACAAATTTGTTGTCATCGTTCAAATGTATGCTTTCAACTATTTGAAAGGGTATTAGGCCACATCAGGCCAACGTGTAATTATTTGAAAGGATATACCATGACCAGTGATATATCAACACTCAGCCTTACCAAGCACCAACGCACAAGGATGTGTGTTCAAATATTACAACAGTCAGCATTCAAATATTACAACAGGCAGCGTTCAAATATATGAAAGAATATTAGAACAGTCAGAAACAAGTCCGCTTGTTGTTCATGTAACCCGTGCATCCATGTGTATGGTAGCGTCCAAGGGATGTCTGCATGCGGCAAGGGAAGGGCGAGGCTCCTCAAACCACCTTCCTCTAGTGATGGTCTCCAGTTATGGTGGTAGTCTCCTCTGACTGGAACAAAACTCTCAGCGCCAAGGCAGAAGAACACCATTATCAGAAGCCATGCACTCTGTGCGTCTTTTACTCTGAGAAGGCTGACAAACTTAAGCAGTCTCTGCCTCTAGGTTTGACAGTTCACAACCTCGCAAGGTATGGTGAGGCCTCCCAGGTGATCGAAGCCGAACTCCTTGATTATAGAAGCCAAGAAACAACGTTTCCTTGTATGGTTAGAATGTTGGTGCGCTAAGCGTGTATCTTAGGAGGCCAACGGTTTGAACGAAGATCTCATGTGCAGTTTTTTTTGTTCATAATGGAGGACACGCAGGCAGGGTTCATACCATGTCAGGCAGCATTCAAACGTTTCAAACCAGGTCAGGATGACCAGCATTCAACTATTTACAGGATGACAGCGCAAACGTTCCAAACCAAGTCAGGAGGACAACGCAAACGTTTCAAACTAGGTCAGGATGACAGCGCAAACGTTCCCATGTCAGGGCCATTCACAAAAAAAAAAATTAGCGTACAACGCTTCTTTCTGGACAGTATGGACAACGCTTCAGAAGAGCAGGGCGCAGGTTTTATAAATGGAATATGGACAAACACCTTCTAGCTAATAGAGAGACAAGTAAAAGGAATATGGCAGACAGGCAGAGGAGTTACAAGGAGCATGAGAGCTAAAACAGGAGCTGGCTCTGATACCATGTCAGGCTAGGCAGTAACTCCATTAGGCAGAAAAATTGATTCGTATTATTCCATCAGGTATGTTAATGTTATATACAATAGGGTGTGACTGTTCAGTTCATCTCCTGATGACTGTTCACATTCCTAATTTAATTATTTACATAAATTCACCCAATCATGAGGATTAGGTGTCAACAATATTCTTGTTATATATATTATCTGTGAATATGTGTGATATTCTTGTTCTATATATTATCTACGATTCCAACCCAAGTCAGTTGCTCCTGCATGTGTGATATTCTTGTTTTGTATGTTATCTGCGATTCAAACCCAAGTCAGCAATGTGCAGGAGGCAAATTTGAACTGGTGCTACTTTTGGTGTCTTTCATGTCTATCTCTGCCAGAGAATTATCCACAGTACATCAAGTTCTGGATTCACATGTCTCCTGATATTTGATTATTTTTCACATTTTGAAGTGGGCACAAAGGACAACTCTTGTTCCAGGTGAAAACATATTCATTGCAGGTCATAATGGGCAGTGGAGCAATAGGGATGGACTTGTTGGGTCAATCTAATTTGAACCCAACTGCAAATTTGATGCCCAAAACTTCACAACTAGTTTTGGGGGTTCCCTGGCGACAAAAAAACTGAAAATTAGGAGGTCTGAAACTTTGAGGTCGTGCCCATCATATAAAACTTTTTGTATCACAACAAACTTGAAAATGGGAAATCCTTTGGCGTTCATGCTGGCGCAACCCTGTAACTTCCCAGGTGTGCATGTTGTTAACAATTCACGCTATGATTTATTTATTTATGTATTTGTTTTTTGTTGAAATTGCTACATGTATAGATAGCCCATGTGACATCCTTGATAATCTTGCCATTTGAAGACCAAGTGAAGAAAGCACATATCATAGTTGAATATGGTTTAACTTGGAGGTGTTTAGAAGATTCATTTATGAATTGAGTTGCTGCAAATAAGCTTCTTATCTTCATTTAATGAACTATTTCAAATACCTCGGTTTTATTTATAGTTTTGTCGAGTTAATGGTTAGTGAATGGCTTGATAAAGACTTTGTTCTTGATCTGGATTCCCCTCAGATGCTAGCAAACAGAAATTGTAGACCTCAATAATACAATTAATTCTCTTGTCAAACCATACCTCAGTTACCAAGGATACTAAATTTATTGTGATTTCTTTATCTAGTTTGTAAATTACTCCGTGCAGAGGGAAAGCAGAGCTTTGTAGATCCTCCTCTGAGTGAGCTCAATCCTGAAATGAGTGTGATAATTGAGAAAGAAAAGCAGTAGCAATTCAATGGCTTGGAATTTATTTCTTCTAAAAAGTTTACATCCTGGGCGATTATGGAAGGTGTTGGATCATGTCAAACAAACAAGTATTCATAAGGACTCCCTGGTAAGAGGTAAATGCCTGAAGATATATCTTGGAATGTGAAGAATGGCACCATCATGATTGTGATTGTGTCTGAGCTGCTTGGCATTTTCTTCTTGCCACTTGGTATTTTTTTCTTGTTAAACTCAGTTTCTCTTAGCTTTTGGACCTGTACTTTTTAATTGAATGTTTGACATGTGTGTAATGGTTTATGGGTTCAACGTTATAGTGTAGAGGCCTATAGTTGTTGCATGAGTATCTGTTATCACAATGATGGATACAATTGTTGGACACTTTTCTATATTTATTCACTACTGTGTTGGGTTGGGATTTATGCCATGCATGTAATATGTTGGCAATGAATTCATTGACCAAAGTGAGAAGCTTTGCTAGCAGAGGGCCCTAGAAGCATTTCATCTTAACAATAGTGCATGGGGTGTTATTTTTAACCATTATCTCGATCCCCAACTAATCTTGTTGTTTATATAACTCTCCTCCAACCACATCATCGCATTATGGAGTGTATGGTTATGAACTATGAACCTCCTTTGATAAGATTATCATTCCTATTTGGGCATGTAACATGTGAAAATTTTATTTGCAACGTTTAGGATTTGGACTTACCACATGGAGGGCATCTATCTCATGGATTCATGATAGAGAAAAAAGCGAGTATCTACTACATCAATTTACTTTGAATCAACGCCGTATCGTCTAGATGAGTCCACATGTGAGCTCACATTTCCAGTCTAATAATAATTAGTAGGGAAACAGTTCCATCATTGACAAATATTGAACCAATCTTTTGGGGAAGTGTTCAAAGTGTTAATGGTCGAGTTTGTTTTCTTGGGTTATAGGATTCATTGACTATGAGATGCTTGAGAAGAATGCCACCCTTTTTAGGATCAAGCTTATCATTGTTGGTGCTAGTTCATATCCTCGAGATATTGATTACCCTCGCATGAGGCAGGTATTGAAGTCGGGTATTTCTAGATCTTATAATGGCAGTCCTTTCAAAAAAATTCTCTTTCTAGCAATGTTTATTCTAGCCTATTTTATTAATATGTTCTTATAGTATGTAATGTTGGATTTTTTTTATGATTTTTGCTACTAAAAAGTTTGTGGTTTGGGAAGATTGCCAATACAGTTGGGGCATACTTAATGATGGACATGGCACACATAAATGGTCTCATCGTTGCTTCTATAATGGTCAGTCCATTTGATTTTTGTGATGTAGTAACAACTACAACGCACAAGGTGAGTTGATGCTATTAATTTTCTTTGCACTTCACCCTTTCAAATAAAAATATTAGTATATTAGATGGACCTTTTTTTTTTATCTATCTTAATGCTATATATTTGTGCCATTCCCCCCTTGTAGAAGAAAAAGAATCCCATTAATGTTCAAGAAGTGACGAAAATCTAAAACAAATATGTCATTCCATCATAGGAGCAGTGGTTATAGAGTTAAGAGGTGTAGATTTTCCTTGTGATTCTCTTACATGTTCTTTGATTCAGTTTCCTGTTTTCATTTTTTTATGTTCTTTCTATTTCTTATCACTACTATATCAAAGCTTCGATGAAACTCATTATGTTCCTTGAATTGTTTGTCAATTGTTTCACTTTTTTCCTTTCATTTTTATCTTTCTCATATTTTTCATTGTGAAATATTTTTAGATTGGAGGGTTGTGATTTTCAGTCTTTACGAGGTCCTTGGGGAGGCATGATATTCTTCAGGAAGGAACTAGTATTGGGGGTCAACCTAGACACAACCATGAAAAATGTAGTTTTTCCAGGATTACAGGTCAATCTGAGTTCTCCTTCCTTTCCTCCATCATCCATATTGTTCTCTTGCTCACTAATATCATAACATTGGATATATCGATTTTTTGTATCATTTCGTTTCTAAAAGATACATGAAATAATTTGTGGCTTTCTAGGGAGGACCACATAACCATACCATAGGAGGGTTGGTTGTCCGTTTAAAACACGATGTAACTACAAAGTTCAAGGCTTATCAAGTACAGGTGCAACACTCTCACATGTTTAAGATTCTGTAAAATTCATGCATGTGAATTATTTTTTGAATGGATTTTGTTTCTTATCAAAGGTAAAATAGTTTTAGTAAGTTGTATCAGATTGTCGAGCCCTTGCAAAGAGCCTAATGGATTTGGGTTACAATTTGGTGTCTAGTGGTAGTGAAAATCACCTAGTTCTAGTTGATTTGAGGCCCTTAGTATGGATCCTTTGTTCACATGCTAGAGTACACAACCTACTTGTATATTGATTTCTATTGGATTTAGTTGGTTGAATGTAACATGGTATATATTAATGGGCTTGGACAAGGCATTGATGGTGCAAGAGTAGAGGACGCTTTGGATGTTGCTTCTATCACACTAAACAAGAATTTTGTACCAGGTTACATCAATTTTTTCTTTGTATATTTAGATGTAAGGGATTCATTGATTTTCCTCTCTCCATGGGATGATATAGCTTACTTTAATACCTTACATTTTCAGGTGATAAATGTGTTATGGTTCATGGTGGTATACGCATAGGGACTCCTGCATTAACCACCCGTGGGATTCTTGAGGATGAATTTATTAAGGTTGCATATTTTATCCACAAGGGGGTGCAGATAGCCATTAAGGCTAAGAGCTTTGTGAAAAGTACAAAATTAAAAGATTTTATAGAATTTATTAAGTCAGACAATTTCCAGCTACAGAATAGCATTGTTGATCTCAAAAAGCGGGTTGAATCATTTTCTAGCCAATTTCCATTGTCTAGTGTTGGCACTGAATATCTTAAGTTAGATATATGACGTGCTCACAAGAACAGAAGTGTCCTTTATTAACTTTTAGGTTGAGCTTCAGAGACAATAACCAGGTTGGTAATATTTGGTTCCATGTGTATATTATAGTGATGAATAATGTTTTAAGTTGAATTTTGTCTAAATTTATGTGCTTTCCCAACATTGGCATTAACAGATTCTATTCTGATGTGTTGGATGTTGAGTTTTCCATTTTATTTATTAGCAATTATGTACGACTCTCCTTTTGTTCATCACAAGAATTTTGGGTTGAAAAATATTGATAACTTGTATGGAAGTTATTATAGCACTTATTTATGTGGTGTGACTATGGATATTATATATAGCCTGGAAAGCAATATTCCATACTTCTCAAGGGCCCAGGTATTGGGCCAATTACATAGTTTCACAAAGTGTGTTCACTAAGATACTTCTACACATGCACAGATTCCATGTATGACACATTTGCAATCAATTGGGCTTTTAAGATTTTATTGTTACATTCATCATCTCACATAAGCTGGCAAGAATTGGTCCCATTTGTAGATTATAGCAATGAACCATGTTGAGATCTATATTTTTCTTGAATTTATGTGCTTTGCCAGTATAAGCATACAGATTCTGTTTTGGTGTGATGGATGTTGAGTTTTCTATTTTATTTATTGGCAAAAAAATTCTACATAATTTGTATGGTACACCCTTTCAATCCTTCATTTTCATGAGCAGTTACTTAGACTCTCTTCGATTGGTTAGGACTAAGTAATAGGAAAAGTAGGCATAAAGACTTAGGTAGGAATAAATAGAAAGAAAGTGATATTGTTACATTTATTGTACACACCCTTTATAGAATGAATTTACCACCCTATCCATGTTTTATAGATAGAGTTGATGTAGCTTGAGTAGGTATTTACACAGGGTTTGATTACCGAATTTACCACTTTACACACCTTGTCTATGTTTCATTTGAGTGGTTGACTACTATTACTGTTTTGAATTATATTAGTATTAGTCAGTATATTAGATCGATTGGGACTTACACTATTAGGAAGCTACATCCTGAGTTTATTGAGCCTATAGAATCAAGCTCTCATTTAGTCTATATGACAGAGGAATGCAAAGTATATAGAGACAAATTTGAGAGCCAAAAACACAAAAACATAAGTGGAGTATTTGATCCAATTACTATTGGATTCACTTATTCAAAACAAGTTTATATATAATTTGTTATGGATTTTTATGGGGTGAAGAAAAAAGTGCAAGGATTGTTGGATTAAGGCTGTGAGACGTGGTGTGATGTGCCTGAGGACTGTAAAATATACCATGACTAGGTGGTATCTATTTTTCCAAAATTGCATAGGACTTGTAACTAGTCCCATACACAATAAGCAACCCCTTGTGGAGGTATGTGAGTCCATGAGAGGTGAACATGTCACTTGGGGAGTTGAACCCCAGTGGGCGTGATAACAACACCCCTCTTTCACTGACCAGGGAAGACCCTGTTGACAACATTGTTTAGCTTTTGATTTAATAGCCTTCTGGTCTTAATTGTCTTAACATGAGAGGGTATTATTCAATGGAATCATAGTATCTAAATGATGAACATGGGTTAACTTTTGTTTCAAAATATTTGACCCTTGAATGCTCAAATTTTTGTGTGACCACGAAATGCAAGGCCTTTCAACCAACTGGATTTTAAAAGTAGCACAAATTATAGTGAGTGTAGTCTCACATTCCTGGAGATTGTTTTCAGTTGGAAGTGTTGAAAAGAATAATGGGAGTTTTCCAAACTGGGATTGTGAAACATATGAGTAATTGCTTCTATACCTTGGTGAACTTTCATTTGCATATACATATATTCCAACTAATCTCTCCTTGAATTAGCAGGATGTAAAAGCTTCTGTGAATGTTGGGCATGGTGTATTGGGATGTTTCCTTTAACTCAGGTTCTGAACATCATGATTGAGTGCCAGGTTACAGGTAAAAACTTGGCATGTTTTGAATTAGTAATAATTTCTTTCTCAATGCAAAATTTTCATATGTATATACATCCTAGTTGGGCTCTCTCGAAAATGGTAGAATATAAAACTTTTGGTGTTGTGTCATGGATGGCATAAAGTAATATTATTTAATTAGCTCAGTTTTTCATTAGGTCAAGTGTCAAAGATCACGATTGAAAGCCGTCTACAACCATGGTGGTTTATCAAATAGTAATGGTGTTTTAATGAGAAACCTTCATCTGCATGTACATTCCAACTCGACTTTTTCAGAAATGGTAGAATGTACTTTTGTGTTTTGAGTATTATTTGTCGAATAAGGTAACATTATTTAGGCAACTCGGTTATTGCATAACAACCATGATTTTCCTGTGTCTAGTCATCATCTCAAATTCTTATGCTTGTTTTTTTTGGTGTAGAATGCAAAATTGAGAGTTTTTTTCTTTTGATGAGCTACTCTAATTTTTCAATGGGAATTTATGTATGATAATGTGGTGATTGTGCATGATTTGTTTTAATTCCTACATAGCTGTTGTGATATGTCATTCATCACAAGATAACATTTTTTTTAGTTTGGATTATTTTTCATTACTCCGCTGCCAAAACACAAAAGTCCCCGCTAGGTTATGCATTTATTTGATTCTTGGGATTTTATGTCGCCAGTTCCTCTATTGTTCGTTGGAATACATTTGAAATTAAACATGAGGTGATGTTTGTGGTGTAATAATACATTTGAAATTAAACATGAGGTGTTGTTTGTGGGTTAATACATTATTCTTAAGCAACACCTCTTGTTGATCAATACTTTGAATCCTTTTGTATTTAATGTCATGATCCCGAGTAATTCCTGTTGCAATGGAGATCATTCTCGCAAGCATTATTGCATGCTTAATGTATTGTCCTGATACAGTGACCTAATTATGTTTTTTTATTGTTGCAACTTCATTGATATTATTGTCAATTTCTCATTGGTTCTATTCAATTGTAATCAATGCCTCATGAGTTTGTGATTCTGGAGCAAGTGATAAACTAGGGGAGGGAAGCCAGTAGTGGAATGGAGACCAATAGTGGAGATAGAACCTGACCTCTAAAGCTATAACAAATTAGAACACAACACATTGATAACACATTATAAAAGTGGTATTAAAAACGAAGAATGCTCACTAGTTTAAAAATAGTCCGTAAAATCACTAGGCATACAATTGTCTAGAAAGTGACTCTTAGTTTACTACCGTACAAAACATCATGTCTAAACACATATTTAAATGCTCTAACGTAAAGACACTTCAAATCCTTAGACATTAAGAACCATCAAATGTTTAGTCCAACAAGGTTCAATTTTGATGTACAGATTACCTATCACATCTGACGGAGAGGTTGATTGTTGGAGAATCTCTGCAGTAAATGATGTTCCAATATGTATAACCTCAAGTCCATATAGAGCCCAATGCTTCTTTCCCCTTCTGCATTTGATCAGACATGAATAGGTAATGCTTATCATTCAATGCTTTCGATGACCCACCCCTAAGTTTGCAATCTATAATGCAAAGGAGTAACTTATTCAATTATGTTCAAAATGACCATTAATCAAATCAATCTGCCAGGGCCATTAAACATTTTAGAAGCACCAGCATTGGCTAGGAGAAACTAAGAGCCCCTAGATCATAATCAAATCAATCCTAGAAACAAATATCATCATTTTGCATATGAAATCCATGTCGATGACCATTCACCACTCAACTTTCCAATGGAATCTTATAAATTTAATCTATAATTCATGGAAGCACCATTGCGAAAACTCAATTTACAATACTGCTCTCTAGATCATTATCAAAATTTCATACAATGTATTTTTATTGTTAGGACTGATCAATCAAGATTTCCAATGGAGCATTATAAATCTAAACCATCATTAATGGAAGCACCATTTCTTCAACTCAGTTTACAATACTGCTCTATAGGTCACTGCAAATATCTCTCTCACCGCGAATTTTTGGTTAGGGATCAACACTATTTCATAAACTCTCTCCTTTTAAATTTTGTTTCTTGTCACCTATGTTTACCTTAAAGTTTTTCGTTTCCTTATTGCTATGCACTGCATCAACCTATATTATTCTACAATATTTGTTTGTTTAATGTTTTTCTGTCATGCACAAGGAGTGTTGCTCTTGTGAGGGTAAGAATGCAAGTGACAACGATTGATCATCTACCAAACTCTTCCTCAAATGAGGAGCTAAACCCGATAGGTTTTGAAGAGCATAATGATATAAAAGTTGAAGATCATATGATGTAGATGTTGAAGGTGGTGCTTCTGCATGAATTATAGTGCAAGGTGCAAGTTTAACCAAGAATATTAGTATTGACAACGGCCGAACTAAGGAGGATATGTTGAAGGAAATTGATGATGTTGGCTTCAATGGATGCTTAATAAGAGTTGCAGTGAGAAAATATGGAACTCACCAGCATAAATACATTATTGGCTAAATACCTCATGCAAGGAAGAAGAAGAAAGGGGTTATTACTGTCTTAATTGAACAAAAGTAGGAAATAGTTGATTGGTGTAAGGAGATACTTGAGTAATATGCATTGCCAAGCCAAGTGACCCTACATGAGTGGTTAGCGGAAGCCATGATGAATATGAATTGAAATGATCTTTACAAAGACTAATGAAGAAATCCTTAACATGCCTCCATTCGTGCTGGGCCATAAGGTGTTCAGGTGGTGGGGACCAGAGTTACATAAATCTTTTATTGTTGGTCTATTAAACTCCATAATTCAAGGTAGGAACCATTCGTTGGTTGGGTAAGATACAACTATTTAGGTAAGAGAAAGGAAGGTTGGTAAGTAAGGGGCCCTGTTTCATTTTCCTACTTGCATAAACCATGCTTGAAGGGCAGGGAGTTTAACACAATGACTCAAAACAGAAGATTGCATCATAATACCACAGGTAAGGTTCATGGATATGGGATTCCCTCAATTCAACACTTCATGACATGGTAGAATGACTCTCATAACTTATATATTTCTTGAAGAACATAGTGTAATGATCAAATATCATACAGAAGGATGAACTACCTAAAGGTTGATGGCTTAAAAACTACCCGGAGAGCGAATGAAAGTGTTTATAAATTGCCCCTACAAATATAACAACTTCTCCTTACAATGAAGCTGCAAATTTGTAGAAGCAAGAAAGTCCTTTGTCACAGTTAGGCTGGCATTTGAGAAATTGGTTTGATATGGAATCAACAAGGTAGTGATGGAAACACTCAAGGAAACAAAAGTTGGGAGAGAAGTAAAACAAAATTTGTAAAAACATTAATCTCTCATAGCTTGACAAAAGTGGTAGAGAAAAGATTAATCACTCCTACCTTGATAGAACTGGTGGTCAAGATCAACACGTACAAGAACTTTGTTGTGTAATATTATCAAAACTAATAGAAGGATATGAAAGAGTGTACAGTAAGAACATTGACAAACACAACCACTAAAACTTGCAACATTGTTTGTAGGAAGAGAAAATTATGTTTATTTTTTCCAAACATGTATGTTAGTATATTACAATTTAATGAATATGTTTTCCTATTATCATATATGGTTTCATACTTTAACAAAACATTCGCCAAGACTTCATAATGTTTTATTATTCAGTGAAAGATTCACCATGACTTTACAAGATAATATAATCTGGTGAGAGATTTGCCAAAAAAATTATATATACATATTTTATTATTGATAAAATCGCATCCCATTTTTCCTATGTATCATGGGGATTCACCCATTTATTATACATATAAATTTAGGGTGGTTCTTAAAAATTTCCTTGCTGGTTGGACAAATGTTGTAGAAGTCCTGTAACAGCTTGGATTGAGTTATTAGTCCTAGAAGCCTTGCTTGGAAAAACGCTCTAGAAGCCCTTGGTGGGTTGAGTTACTAGTCCTGGGATCCTTGGTTGGAAAAACACTCTAGAAGCCCGACGGAAACTATGGGTTGAGTTACTAGTCCTGGAAGCCTTGGTTGGAAAAAAATGCTTTGGAAGCCCTGGAAGGCTTGGATGGAGACCAATCTGATGATGGCTTTGTGATGTACGACTATGAGGTGGAATCACTGCTTTATGGGTTGAGGTGGATGGCCTTTGGAAGCCTTGGATGAGTTTGATTGATGTGTTCTATGAGATCCCACATTCATGCTTGGAATATGGCACGTGGGTGAATGGCTAAAGAGATATTTGGCTCAACCATTCTACGGTCGGGTGGAATGTGGAAGTCTCATCTCGGGTTTGGATTTTGCATCATTAATGAAAGGGTATTTCTCCTTGTATTTTTATGAGAATTTTGATGGATTATATGTGGTTTATATGACTGTACTTTCATGAGTATTTTTTCTGCTATTATGTTGGTTATGTATGTGTTTATGAGAGCAGCCATGTGTGGCTCTCATCATGTTTTTACTTGTAATTGAATAGTCAATGTATATATGACTTAATGGATGGAATGACAGTTGATGTGTTGAGGAATCAATGGTTCTTAGTGATTCTCAGCTAAGTATGAGACCCTTATGCTCAAAATTGTTAATTATACCTATAGATTACACATTTGCAATATGTTTGAAGAAATGCTTGTCATGTCTAGTAGGGGTCCAGTCAAGGTCTTGAACAAGTGATTGCTTTAGTACTTTCATTTTCATGTTATTTTGATGATTAGAAGAGATGGTTCAATTCTGGGTAGTGACCTAGGCTCTGAGCCTGAAAAAGTGGCTCAAATCCCAGAGTCGCTGACATAGCACTAACAGTTTTGGTCTTTGGTCACTGGCAAGCAAGCCTGTGAGAGAGACTTTGGGTTTTTGGTCGCCCTCATGCCTATAGCATGAGAGCGACTAAGGCTTAATTTGTCCAAAGGTTCAGTGGGAACCCAAGGTGAGTTGTCTAAAACATTGGATTGGTTCCTGAGGATCCTATAGTTGATGATTAATGTTTGTATGGTGTGTTTTCGTTAGTTCCACTTCCTTAATGTGACTTAGGAGGTCGAATCATATCTTAGTGGCCTCTCATCGCATGTTTAACTCCATTGGTCGGTTGCTTGGCTAGAGGTGGGAGGAGGGTGTTACAGAGTTGTATCAAAGTATGGTTCACCCCTCAGACTATATGGGTTATGTGTTGGTCATGCATGAATGTCAGTTGCACGTGTGTCTCTCACACTTGCATTCCATATGCTTGTTGCATTTGCATGATGTTGTTCATGGTTATAGTGATGTCATGAGGTGAAACTTCATGTTTTGTTGAGGAATGCATCGTTGTGAGTGTATGACTGGTTACATGTTGATTTAATTCACTTACATGTATTGTTGTAGTATGCTTGGTTACATTCTTGCTTGATTGGTTACATTCTTGTGTGCTTGGTTGCGTGTACCATTATTGCAAGTTTGATTTGAAGTATTGTTCATTCATGCTTGATCATATGTGTTTATGCATATGTGTGGATGGTTATGCATGTTTGTGTTTGCATGTGGTTAAGTGTACAATGATGTAGTGGTGGTTGTCATGCATGAGGTTGTGGTGTGTTGTTGTTGAGGTCATGCATTAATGACTGGACCCTATCTAGAATGACGGTTGCATGGTCATATGCTTATGTTTTATATTTTGATATGTTGTCATGATTATGTTATACATGTATCACGTTGATTTGCTGATCTTGCAGACAAGGTATCCTCCGCGAGCTATACTAAGGTACATTGGTTTATTATGATTTGGTTTAGCTAACATGATATACCTTGCAGGAAGAAATATTAAATGTCTAGCAAGATGGTTGACTACAATTACTCTCCCTATGAATCCGGGGAGCAGTATGGTGTTGGGAACTCTTTTGATTTAGCAGTTATATTGAGAATCTTAGAGGAAGAAATAAGGAGTTGTATGACAGACAATGATAGAATCATACAAGCATAGGAGAAACAAGTAGAGGTGAATGCAGTAATACTTCAGAGTTTTTCAGATTTTCCTCGACATGGACCATGTCTGATCAACTATGAGAAGGAAGCTAGAACTAATGGGAGCATATGGTAGTCGATCACATGGTGGTCACATATTAGATAGAGATGACACAATAAGATATGGAAGATGGTTGTACATTCTTAATAAAAGAAGGGATAGACACAAGTATGATTCTAGTTTTGATTTAGATAAGCACCATGATCATCATCAGTATCAGCCTTACAGGAGAAGTGATAGGGGATATTTGTTGGATGAGTTTAAGAAAGCGAAGCAAACAACATTTGATGGAGAGATGAAGAAACTACATGATGTAGAGGCATGGTTGCTTGGCATGCAAAAATTCTTAAGGTTGCATGACTATTTAGAGAACATGAAAGCTAGAGTGGCTACATTCATCTCAAAGGTAAAGCATAAATTTGGTGGGACGAAGTGAAGAATGTCAGATGCATTCATGAGGAGAATTTGACTTGGAGTGAGTTTGAGTGACTATTCAAGAAGAAGTATTTATCAGAAAGATACTTTGATGACAGAGAAAAAGAATTTTATGAGCTAAAGATGGGTTCCATGATAGATGATGAGTACACTAGCAAGTTCTTGGAGTTGCTGAGGTATGTGCCTTATCTCATAGAGGAAAAGGCCAAGATTCAGAGGTTCATTATTGGGTAATTGGTTGCATTTAGATATAGAATTGAGTTTGATGAGCCTAGATCATTGAAGGAGGCCATTCAGAAGCTAAGGCATTGCTACGAACAATCAAAGCGCAAAACTGAGACTAAGACAAACTGGAGAGGTAATGAAAATAACAAAGGGAAGTGGGACAAAAAGAGAGCACGACCTCAGGATACAGGTAACAAGGAGAATGTTGTACCACCTAAGAAGTTCAATGCATCAAATAGACGGCAGGGATTCTGATCAGGAGAACAGAACAAGGAGATACGCTGGAAGCCTATACAATGTTGGATTTGTAGCAAGGATCATCACAGGAGAGATTGTCCACAAAATCAGGGTGGTATGTCTAAGATATACAATGCGCAAGAGGCATAGACTGTTGGGGATGTTGATTAGAGTATTCCATGTATCTATGCAACAATGGATAACAAACAAGCAGAGCATCAGACATCTATCATTGAGATGGGTGGTAAGCTTTGTGATCAAGATATTTCTATTTTGATTGACCCTGGATCTAATTATAGCTATGTTAGTCTTGACCTAGTGGAAAAGTGTGGTTTGAGTAAGGAATTGCATGCAGATTCTTGGTTAGTGCAGTTGGCTACAGGTATGAAGAAGCGAGTTCATCATTGGGTAAGAGCTTGTGCATTTGATTTGAGGTATGCCTACCGCAACACATTTGAATGTATTACCCTTGGGTTCATACAGTATGTTGTTGGGCATGGAATGATTGTATCTTCATAGAACCAAGGTGGATTATTATGATAAAGCCATTGAGCATGTTAATTAAAATGGGGAACCAAGAGTCTTACAGGGTAAGAAGAAAGCTACATTTGTTAGGATGGTGAAAACTATGCAAGCAAAGCGTAGCCATAGGAAAGGCTGTAAGTTATTCACAATGCACATTTCTAGTGATAAGGGTAAGGAAGTTGGTGATATGGATGTGCTGAGTAGGTACCCAAATTTACAGAAGTTCAAGGATGTTTTTCTTAAGGACATTACAGAGTTTCCACCTCACATGGAGGTAGACTTTTCTATTGAGTTAGTTTCAGGGGCAGCTCCAGCATCAAAAGCACCTTATAGGATGAGTACATCTGAGTTGGTTGAGTTAAAGTTGTAACTAAAGGAAATGTTGGACAAGGGGTACATTAGGCCAAGTGTATCACCATGGGGTGCGTCGGTATTGTTTGTGAAGAAGAAATATGGAACACTCAGATTATGAATAATTAGAGTCAGTTGAACAAAGTGATTATCAAGAACAGGTACCCTTTACCGAGGATTGATGACTTGTTCGATCAGCTGAAGGGAGTAGTAGTGTACTCGAAGACAGACTTGAGATCCGGATACCATTAGGTATGCATCAAAGAGGAGGAAATTTACAAGACTGTGTTCAGGACCAGGCATGAGCATTATGAGTTTGTTGTTCTTCCATTTGGCTTAACTAATGCTTCGACAACATTCTTGTGCTTGATGAATAGTGTGTTGCATCCATATTTGGGTGAGTTTGTTATTGTATTCATTGATTACATACTGGTATATTCTAAAAATGAGGAAGAGCATGTTGAAAATTTAGCAGCAACATTGATGTTGTTGAAAGAGCATCAGTTGTATGCTAAGCTTAACAAGTGTAGTTTATTTCAAACTAGGGTACACTACTTGGGGCATGTTGTCTCCAAGGAGGGCATTGCATTAGATCCAGAGAAGATAAGAGCCATCATGGAGTGGGTAGCTCCTAAGAATGTAGATGAGGTGAGGTATTTCATGGCTTTGGCAGGGTACTATAGGAGGTTCATCAGGAACTTCTCACAGATTGTGTATCCTATGACATCATTGCAAAGGCAAGGTAAGAAATTCGAATCGACTGAGGAGTGTGAGTTTAGATTTGAGAAACTTAAGCAGTCGTTGACACATGCACCAATGCTACAGATTGCAGATCGATACAAATGGACTAGGAACAATACTTGCTAAGGTTTTGCAAATGGGGTAGCAAGCTAGGTGGGCTTGATTGTGGGGAAAACTCCATAGTTAAGTGCACTTGAGCCAAAGGTGATATGGGATGGGTGACCTCCCGGGAAGTCTTGGTTATCGGGTGCAAGCCCCGGAAGTGATGATTGACGCTATGTGATTCATTTCACTAGTTTCAATCCCATTTTTTCACCCCTGTGAGCATCACTCGATGCAATGAGTGCGAAGTGAGATATTCAAAAATCATGAGAAATTAGTCAGTTATGACTACCTCTCATGGAAATGGTCATAGATGAATGACTTTCTTAATGTAGTTGAATCCCACAATGACATCTAATATAATGCACTGTGTAAACCCCCATACTTAAAGAGTTTGTGGCATGCACAGATGCTTGCAAGAGAGAGCTTTGTGGAGTCATTATGCAAGATGGACATGTGGTATGTTATGAGTCCCATAAATTAAACAAGCACGAGAAGAACTACCCGACACATGATTTGGAGTTAGCAACAATCATACATGCATTGAAGATGTGGAGACATTGTCTTCTTGGTAGAAGGTTCGTACTTATGAGTGATCACATTGGGTTGAGGTATTTGTTTGACCAACCAAATATGAACGCCAAGTAGGCTAGATGGTTGGCCACGATCAGTGAGTTTGATTTCGAGATCAAGTACATCAAAGGTAAAGAGAACAAGGTGGAAGATGCTCTCAACATACAGGTATAGGTAAATCAATTGGAAGCTATGAGCTCCTATTGGACAGACTTACAAGATAGGATATTGCAGGCAGGTCAATCGGATGTCAAGTATATGGATATTGTGCACAGGTTGTAGTAGGGTGAAATTACGGGTATAGGCGATAACACAGGTACAGGTGCAGGTGCATAAGGAATTGATTATTGTCTTACAACATATGGGTTAGTCAGGTTCTGAGACAGGATATATGTACTGGATAACAACGAGCTCAAGAAGGTGATCTTGAGGGAGTTTCATTTGAAACCTTATTCAAGTCACCCAGGTTATCAGAAGACATTAACTGTAATGAAGAGATTTTACTATTGGCCGCATCTAAAGAGAGATGTAACAAAGATCTTGGCTAGATGTTTTGATTGTGAGCGAATGAAAGCAAAATGTAAGCATCCAGGTGGACTGCTACAACTGATTATGATTCCAGAGGGGAAATGGGAAGTTATTTCCATGGACTTCATCATAGGGTTATCGAAGACAGTGAGATAATAGGATTCCATTCTGATTATTGTGGACAGGTTGACAAAGGTTGCACATTTCATTCCAGTGAAGTCTACATTCTAAGCTAGTGATGTAGCATAGGTATTCATCCAAGATGTGGTCAAATTGCATGGTGTTCCGAAGAATATTGTGTCAGACAGGGATGTGATGTTCACTTCCAAGTTTTTGAAGGAGTTGTTTGTAGCTTTGGGCACAAAGTTGGACTTCAGTACGGCTTATCATTTGCAGACAGATCGACAAACAGAGAGGGTCAACAGGATATTGGAGGACATGTTGAGGATGCATGTGATGCATCATCAACGAAAGTGGGAACAATATCTTCCACTAGTGGAGTTTGTGTACAACAACAATTATCGAGAATCATTGAGGATGAGTCCTTTTGAGGCATTGTATGGGTGGTGTTGTAACACTCCCATCAGTTGGAGTGATCTGATTAATAGGGTGTTGATTGGACTAGACATGTTTGCAGACATGGAACATGAAATGCAGGTTATAAATAAGAATCTAAAGGCAACACATGATAGGCATAAGAGTTATGTAGATAGGAGCATGTTGTTCAAGGAGTTGCAGGTTAGGGAACAAGTGTACTTGCACATCAAAACGAAGAAGAGCCCCTTACAGATTGGATCATGTGCCAAGCTGGCACCACCAGTATATGGACCCTTCAGTATCATTGAGAGGATTGGGCCAGCAGCCTATCGACTTGCACTACCTCCGATAGTGAAAGTTCACAATGTATTCCATCTATCTTTGCTTAATAAGTATGTTAAAGATGTTGATCATGTGATTGATTGGTCTTTATTGTAGGTGGAACTAGATGGATAATTCCAGAAGAAGCCTCAGTGTATATTACAGAAAAAGGTGTTCATGCTCTAGAACTGAGAAATCGAACAAGTTAAGGTGCAATGGAAGCACTTTTGGCCCGTTGAAGCTACACGAGAGATGACGGATCAAATGCGGGTTATGTATCCTTCCTTGTTTGTTGGTTGAGGCAAAGAAATTTTGGCTTGGTGTTTTGGTGTGATTTTGGTATATGTTCTGGTATATGCTTTGGTATATGTTTTGATGATGTTGGTTTATGTACATATGTATAAGGATGTAAATGTCACCAAAAGATGTGTTCTAAAGCTCCACTATGCGGTATGTTGTTATGATGTCATGTTATTATGTTGTTATGTTGGTTTGCTTTTTAGCAGGGTGATCATTGTAAATACTGCATCAAGCTAAGTTATAAAGCTCCATAAGCAGTATATATTTTTCTTATAACAATTTTGTGGTTATAGGTGTTGTTGAACACCGAGGATGGTGTTCCCCAAAGGGGGAGGATTTTGTAACAACCCTAGTGAAAATTCCATGTAATAAAAGTAAATAAAGGCAAAATAATAACCACATATGATGGGAAACTTATTCCAAGTTGAATGTTGGGTAGAATCATAGTGATGGGTATCACTTGCGATTGTTTATGGCTAAGGAAATTGGAAAAGGCAATGGCTAAGGCTTTGGAAAGGAAAAAAAACATTTTTGGCACAATTAATTATGAAAATAATGGAAATTAGGAGAAAAGGGAAGTGAAAGGTCACATGTTGCATGTGAAGAGGAAAATGAAGGAAAATAATGGAAAATGAAGAAAATAGAGGCCTCATTCATAAAAGGCTTATGAGGATCTTGGTAACCTTTTGTCAGTTTAGTTTTGGAGCTCTCTCATTATTCTCTCTCTCTCTCACATTCTTGGAGACTTAGAGTTTTCTTGGAGCACTCTTGGTGGGTGTGTCATACTTGGATTTTTGGAGCAAGAAGGCAGAGGAAGAGCAGGAAAGCACAAGAAGGCATTGGGATCAACAACTACATAAGATTTTCTTGCAGGTATTGAGTTGCATGTATGTTTCCTTCACTAGCTTTGGCATGCATGGCACATGCATGTGGTTTCTTGGTTGTAATCTATCATTCGCATGGAGGATTGCCTAGATTGATAATGGATTTCCTAGCCTTTCTATTTCATGGATAGCCATGGTGATTGTGGGTTTACTTTCATTGTTTGTTTTTGGTTGGTTATCATGTTTCCTTAGCTTGGGTTGAGTTATTAGTCCCTGGAAGCCTTGGTTGGAAAAACGCTTTAGAACCCCTGTAACATCTTGGGTTGAGTTACTAGTCCTAGAAGCCTTGGTTGGAAAAATGCTCTAGAAGACCTTGATGGTTTGAGTGACTAGTCCTGGAAGCCTTGGTTGGACAAACACTTTGAAAGCCTGACTCCAGTTGTGGGTTAAGTTACTAGTCATGGCAGCCTTGGTTGGAAAAAACGCTCTAGAATCCTTGGAAGGCTTGGATGGAGACCAATCTGATGACGGCTTTGTGATGTCTGACCGTGAGGTGGAATCATTGCTTTATGGTATGAGGTGGATGACCTCTGGAAGCCCTGGATGAGTTTGATTGATGTGTTCTATGAGATCCCACATTCATGCTTGGAATATGGCACATGGGTGAATGGCTGAAGAGAGATTTGGCTAAGCCATTCTACGGTCGAGTGGAATGTGGAAGTCCCATCTCGAGTTTGGATTTTGAATCATTAATGAAAGGGTATTTCTCCTTGTATTTCTATGAGAATTTTGATGGATTATATGTGGTTTATATGACTGTACTTTCATGAGTATTTTTTCTGCTATTATGTTGGTTATGTATGTGTTTTATGAGAGAAATCATGTGTGGTTCTCATCATGTTTTTACTTGTAATTGAATGGTCAATGTATCTATTACGTAATGGATGGAATGGAAGTTGATGTGTTGAGGAATCAATGGTTCTTAACGATTCTCAGCTAAGTATGAGACCCCTATGCTCAAAATTGTTAATTATACCTGTAGATTACACATTTGCAATATGTTTGAAGAAATGATTGTCATGTCTAGTAGGGGTCCAGTCAAGGTCTTGAACAAGTGATTGCTTTAGTACTTTCATTTTCATGTTATTTTGATGATTAGAAGAGATGGTTCAATTTTGGGTAGTGACCTGGGCTATGAGCCTGAAAAAGTGGCTCAAATCCTAGAGTCGCTGACATAGCACTAACAATTTTGGTCTCTGGTCACTGGCAGGCAAGCCTGTGAGAGCGACTTTGGGTTTCTAATCACCGTCATGCCTATAGCATGAGAGCAACTAAGGCTTAAGTTGTCCAAAAGTTCAGTGGGACCCCAAGGCAAGTTGTCTAAAACATTGGATTGGTTCTTGAAGGTCATGTAGCTGATGATGATTAATGTATGTATGGTGTGTTTCCGTCGGTTCCACTTTCTTAACGTGTCTTAGGAGGTCGAATCATATCATTGTGGCCTCTCATCGCATGTTTACACTGACTGACCAGTTGCTTGGGTAGATGTAGGAGGAGGGTGTTACACCTAGGGTATTTGTTGCACCAAAAAGTGGGCAGTAGAATTATTAAAGGCACAATGTTGCTTAAGCATGTTGTTTGTTCATTTGTAACCACTTCATATATGACCTTTTCATGACAATTCTAGAATAACAAATCTCCCAAGACAATACAATTGACTACCTAGTTGATATATTTTATCTTGCTTCTAGCTTCGACACCTAGTGGCATAAAAAACATGTTTTATGGGTAGAGTAGAAAACTAGTCCCACATTAGTTGTCCTATGAAAATTGGGCCTAGTTTTAACTAAGCTAGGTCTTTAAGTTTATGGGAATTCTCTTTGGCTTTTAACCTCAAATAAAGACATATAGGTGGTAGTGTAGAGAGTGGAAATATAAATTGATAATGGGGTTATGAGGTCAACCTTGCCCATAATAGCTAAATTTCACATATTCACCGAAGTTCTATAAAGAACACATGTTTACTTCCCCCCATGTTATGTTCCCTTAAATATGGCTTACCAACACTATGGAAAAGCACTTAAAAGTTTTTTTCAATCAACAATTATAATGGTAAACGATTTCAAAATTTTAGTTCAGGCCTTTATTGCATTCCATGAGAGATGGGATGCCAATATATCTTTTAAACAAGGATATATTTTTATAATCCCTATGCCAAGTGAGAATTTGGGGCTAATAATGGGAATGATCAATGATGCCTAGAAGGTGCTTCTTAGACATCAAATATATCAACATAATTAGCTTGGTAAGAAAGCTTGGTGGGGTATTTATTTTCAAACTTTGATCTTGACTCATGTTAAGGTGAAAGTTGTTGGCAATTTTTTTTGAAAAGTATTTTGAAGGCTTAGGAGGCCATATATCCATTTTTGTCTTTCAAGGATCTCTCCCTTCATTCATGCTTAGTTTTTAATGAGAAATATTTATGGAACTCTCTTCTTTGTTACCTGAGGTAAAATACTTAGCTGAACCAATCTAGTTTTTGGAGTAATTTTTTTAAGTAAGACATTCAATTAGCCAAGGACTTAGTTGATGCTCGAATGAGGGAACACAATCCATGGTTTCAATTAAAATAAATTTTAGCCTAATTATTGGTGATAACTTTGCCTTATAATATGTGCAAAACCTAACTCTAGAGTATATGGTGCCTAAGTTGAACCTTTAAAGCTCTCAATCATGAAGAGGGATTAGAAGTGGGCTATTTAACTTGTAATCATGAGCTTCTGACCATAGTGATTCATTGATGTTGATATTAAGGTCAAATAAAATATATTGTAAATAAGCCCATCAAGGGCAACCTAAGTGGTTAGGACTAACAGATTTAGTGTTGCCCGCCTCAGCTCAAATCTTAGCTAATCCACTTGATACAATTTGCAAGATACTATATCAGGCGAGAAAACTATAGTGGTAGTAGTGTGATATGATCCTTGGTGGTGCAGATGATTGTGTATTCTAGTTACTAATTCTGGTTGTTATAAGTTTTCTTACTTACTTGTGCAATATTGTGTAAAGAGTATCAGTATAAGAAAATGGCTAGTAAAATTTCAGGTTATGATTTTGTTGAAAGCTCTGGCTGTAAAAAACCAAGTTCTTGGATTCTTAGAATTTTTAACAAGATTAGACATGACAAATTATATGGTTCTCATGTTAACACTCAGGAATTCCATCCTAATCCTAATTGGAAATTACCTCCTTTTGCTATATAAAATATCTATGATTTACCTTTCTTTCGATTTCATGCTACAAACTTATTATGTTTTACCTATGTCAACATCCCTATATCACTCACCCAACCTATCTATCAATTTCCATTGACAAAGTAGGAAGATATTAATTGGGGGTTGCAACATGGGTACACATATATTCATCTTGGCGTAATAAAATTTGGCGTAAATCCACTCGTGTGCCCTAGTCAGAATTTCTCATGTAGAACATGTGTCATTGATTCACGACACAATAAGTTATTATATGCTATGCTTGGTGGTTTTGAGGCTCAAATCCGACCCTGTATGGTCATCCAATGTACCTCGTTACCAAGTCTCACTCATAGACCCTCATATTAATGATCTTCTTCAAGCTTAAATTGATTTTTCTGGTTTTGATATGTGATACCTATCAAATATCGCCCAGTTACATATCACTATCATTCTCTAGTTTGTTTCTAATATAATGCCTCCTCTCAGTTCGAAACTCCTCACTCGTGCACACTCATAAAGTGTGGTTGTTGTCCCTAGAAATGTTACTCCTATCTCTTTAGGGTTTACATAATTAACTCTACCTAAGGAATAGTCCCATACTTATCAACCTCTAAGTCAGAAACATATATTAGAGATTAAACCAAAGAAGCTAGAGGTTACAGATTCAAGTATAAAATTAAGGCCAATGAATTCCGTGATCAACATATTATAATGTGCTAGGTTGCTTAAACCCTCAAGGCAAATGACTTCAAATTCATTAAGAAGTCACATCCAATATCATAGATTAGCTCCTTTGAATACATGTACATATTGCTTAGAGTCATCCAAAAGCAAGGCTCTTCTTCTAAAAAGCCTACCTATGAAGTTACAAAAAGCTCTTCATCTTTTGAACATAATGGGTAGAACCCTGATTGTAAAAAATATCTCTAGATAGTTGTCCCTGTCATATCCATCCCTGTCAGAGATATGAAGATGATTAGTTTACCTAGAAAAAAGAAAGATGAGAAAAGAATATATTTTCCAGAAAGAAAGTTTTGTCCAGGAAAATATGCTCCTAAATTCAAAGATGGTGCTTTGATCTCTGATCTTGAGTGTTTGCATTACAAAACACCATCATATAGTAAGCCATATGATTCTATCAAGCTTCAAAATTATAATAATTATCAGTATATTATCTTAATGCAAAATGTTGATTATATTGCTCAAGGTTTTATTAAGACAAAAGACCATTTAACAAAGCTTCATCCTTTAATTATTGCTATGAATAGGCCTCAAAGGGTATAAATGAAAAATTAGATATTATTATGGAAGCACTTACATATCTTAAGACATCTCTTCCTAGATTGTCAGAGCCTAATTCTCTTATATTATTCTAAGTTTTAAAGGAAAACTTTCAAACTTCATTATCCTGAATCTGTCTCCAAAGACTTGGCCCTTAAAAAACTAAGTCCTTGGCATTGCAAAATAAACAATGCTCTCATGTTATCATGAAAGAAACTCACCCTTCTTAAAGGGAAGATTAATGAGATTAAAATGTTTGCAGTAAAATATGAAGAAGGCGAGTCTTCAAGGAAAGGAGAGTATTCTGGTTTTGAAAATTTTGATCCCAAAATTCCAAGGACCGTTGGCCAAGAATCCTTTGAGTCTGCTTGGCAAAAATGGTGCAAAAGTAAATATGGAAATGATTTAAAGAAAGTTCCTTTTGATCCTTTAAATACAAAAAATCAACCTGCTTAAAGCAAAGAAAATCAGTGTTTTGCTTCAATGATTAATTTGAATTGCAAATCGAAGGATGAGCTTCTAATGATTATTCATAAATTGAATGCATGGGCTTTGACACAAAAGGCCCAATATAAAAATCATGTTTCCTAGAAAGAACTGGCCTGAAGAATCACATGGGGTTTTACTAGTATTGTAAAAATGTGGTTGGATATGTTGAAACATGAAGACAAAATTAAAATGATGGAAGTAGACAAGGGAGTAGAAGAATTGTCAAAAGGATTGACAAAATAATTTTATGGTTTCACTCCTCCACCCACATAACATTTTCCCCGTATATTTATGTCATGGAGACTTTGCAATATTGAACAACTGCCTGAATTTTATTGTACAATGTAGAGTCTGTTATATCAAACCCCAGATCCTGAAAATGTTGCATATCTTTGCCATTATTTAGTAGTTATCCAAACAATATTTTCTAAACTTGTTAAAAATGATTTAGATTTTAATAATAAAATTATTGATTGTTTGTCACTTCCTACGTTACAAGATGTTATATTACAAGCCTTGCAAAAATCTTGCCTAACAAGGAAAGTACAAAAGAATGTAAAGAAAAATTTAGGCTTCAATCCAAAGGTTTGTGATATATATGTAGAAATGTATTTGCTTGGTTGTGGTAAAAGGAGCAAAAGGAATTTTATAAAGAAAGAAAAACAATGTTCTGTTCTCACCCATAGTACAGGCATAATATTTTTTTTGGAAAAGCTCAGATGTATAGCCAACAAAATCCCAAAACTCTTTTTAGAAGAAAAAGAATTCCAACAAAATGTGTTGTATCTTTTATTTTTAGAAAGAAAGGAAATTAGGAAAATGATTGTCATCTAAAGACAAAATCCAAGCACCAACAAAAATTGTTGGATCTTTTCAGTACAACATATGATCCATTTGGTTGGGAAATGGTTTCCCAATATAATTTTAATGATGAACATTTTTTAGTCACTGTTTCTTCTTCTTCTTATACTGAAAACTTTAGTGTCAAATGACTCAAACTACTATATTTGATAATCCATCATTTGGCACAATCTTTACAATTGTTTTATGTTTTCTAATATTTATGCTCTCCAACTTTCTCTTGAATGACTTCAAATATTGCATGTAGCATTGACACCTGGTGATTTTCTTCTCGACCAAATATACTAAGATTAAATCAATCGTCTTCAATATCAACTCCACAATCTACAATAGGCAAGCATGGTGGATTCCTTAGAAGTCTATGCATTTTATGCTCCACCAAACTTGCATAAATGATTGTTTGAAGAAGAGATGAACTTCAATGATCAAAAGGATACAAAAGAACAATTGGAAAGGTATGAAAAGCTATTAGATTTTGTTAATGAAAAAGAATCAGTAGAGTTTTGGCCAAAAAAACAAATTAGGATAAAAGACAAGTCAGTGAGAATGAAGAAAGCCATAATTAAAGAACTGGTAGCATTTGTGAAAAAGATGTAGAAGATTTGTCTAAATTTAGAGCTCAACTTACAAAAGTATTAACTATTCTAATAGTTGAACAATTGCAAGAGTTGGGAGAAGATAATGATAAAGTACACAAATTACCATAAATTAAAGGCCTAGATGACAACTTGGTAATTACAGATATATTTGTGTAAAAGGAATAAAGAAGTATTTTCTGGGTGTTGAAGTAGATACAGGGGTTATGAATAGTTATGAAAAATTCAATGTTATTCCTAATTATTGCTAGCAACCTACACAAGTCCATTTTAGTGCAGTCAATAAAACAATAATCGCCATAAAGGCATTGCTCCCGATTTTCCTATAATATTGGATGGTCATGTTACTAGTGTAAATTTATATTATTTTGATGTAGGATGTGATATATTACTTGGTCAATATTTTGTTAGGAGAAACAAACCATTTACTATTGATCGTGATTAAGTAATAATCCATATTCAAGGCAAACCTATCAGGATTCAATGTAAAAATAATTTTATAGTAAGAACTTTTGATAAATAGCTTGATCTTGTTGAGCAATCAATTAGCAAATTATTAAAAATTAACAAGATTGCTAGACATGTAGAATTACATGGAGCAAAAGAATTGAAAGAAATAGCTAACCAATTAAAACAAGATTGTGCAACTGGATATCCTAATGCTTTCTAGTTCAAAGAAAAGTATTCAGTAGATTTGTCTTACAAGGAAGGATTTAATGGTAGAGCACAAAAGAGTTTAGCCTATTCCATGTCTCCTCAAGACTTGCAGCTTTGCAAATAAGAAATAAATAATTTACTTAAAAGAACTTTGTTCAATCCAAGCATAAGCACATGGGCTTGTCCTACTTTTTATGTTAATAAGCATTCAAAACAAAAAAAAGGGGGAAAAAGTGATTAGTTATCAATTATAAGTCTTTGAATGATGCACTACTACTCATCAAGTGTCGTCTTCCAAATAGAGAGCTTTTACTTGCTAAAATTTAGCAGAATAATATGTTTAACAAGTTTGACATAAAGAGTGGTTTTTGGAAAATTGGGACATCTCCTCTAGATCATTTGAAAAAGGATTTTGTTGTTCCAATTGGCCAATACCAATGGTGTGTTATGCCTTTTGGACTGAAAAATGCTCCTTCTAAGTTTCAAAAAAGAATGGAAGATAATTTTTGAGATTTAGATTTGTTGTTGTGTATATTGATGATTTGTTAGTATGCTCAAAAGATGTAAGAGAACATCGCCAACATTTTTCAATTTTATATAACATGATTTATTATCATGGCCTCCTTCTTTCTAAAGCAAAATCTAAATTCATCATTGGCCAAACAAGGATCTAAATTCTTGGTTTGATACTAACACAAGGGAAAGTTGAACGTCAAGATCATGTCTTCAAAGCTTTATTGAATTTTCCAAATGAAATTCAAGACAAGAAGTTGTTGCAAAAATTTCTTGGAAGTCTCAATTACATTCGCCAATTTTATGGAAATCAAGCCAAAGATGTCAAATGTCTACAAAAATATTTGAAGCCAGGTAACTCGAGGACAAAAGAAATGATGAAAGCAATATAGGTGATAAAGCAAAAGATTGTGAGTCTTCTTGAGCTACATATGCCAAATACATAACTCCCATTCATCTTAGAAACTAATGCACTTGATGAAATATGGTGAGGAATACTATTGCAGAAACATACTAAGAGAGAAGTGGTATGTATGTATACATCAAGGAATTTTAAGGATGCATAAACAAGATACACCTCATCACACAAAGAAATTTTAGCAGTTAAAAATGGCATTAAAAGGTTTAGATTATTATCAAAACTAATACATTTCCTTGTTAGAACAAAGTTAAAGCATGTGAAGGGAATGGTAACAAATAAAACACTGCTAGAGGAAGGTAATCATGGAATACTTCGATGGAGCTTGTGGCTTGATGGGTATGATTTTGATATATAATACGAATTTTGGAATGATAATTGTCTTGCAAATCTACTCACCCGTGAAGGTTAAAAAATAAAACATATCAAAGTGATGACAAGAAAAAAATAGGTTACTTCTACACCACCTAAAGCTCCTCATGGTTTTCATTAGGTTCTCATTTGTGAGTCATGTAGATATTGTATGTGTTGGTCATGTTTTGGTAAGAATGTATTGTTTACCCTCTTTGGTACTCCATACAATTTTAATATACTAGGTCAATAAGAGTCTAAATGATCCTTATTATATGTCAATTAGGCAAGTTTTTCGTCATACCCACAAACCTTATAATAGATATTTATTTGTCTTTGATCCATATGTCAATTATATGGACTATTGCACCTTGTTTAGATATATAAAGGAGTATAGGTGGTTCACAATGTATATTACATGTGGAGAAGTATCAAGTCCTTTCTCCCTTTGGATTCCATGGTTTCAAATTGTAATGTCTGGATATTGTCCCATAGATGAATCAATTTTATATTTAACTCCCTCATAATTCATCTATTCAGTAAACCACGATATGGAGGGAGCTACAAAATCAGAAGCATGGTTTCAATTCTAGATCAAGTATGAAGGATTTGAATTATAACTAACTCATGAAAAACCACCTGATTATCCTCATTATATAGTTAGAAGCAACTTCTTTGGAGAAATTTCATTTCCATCAGATGAATATGTGTCTAGCATGTATATGTCATTGTTCTTCAAGAATTTTAATATGTATGCTCCACCTTGAGATGAAATCAATGATCCAAAAGATTTCCTATTGACATCTTTAGATGAGGAAGCATTTTAGATCCTCCACATACGGGACAATACTTAACAATCTGCATACAAGATCTTCTCAATATTTTGTTGAACATAAAATCTTAGAAAATATTTTATCACACGGTTTTGTGGGTATCAAAAATCACTCCACTTTGTATTATTTGGTTTTTGTGGGTTTTCTGAATTGACAATATCCACTGTGTAACTCCTTTTGTATAATATTCTCTTAATCAATACATATATGGTCTGAGATGACATACAACTATACTAGAAAATGGAATCTCTATAGTAATTTGAGAGGCTTCATCCCTACCCGCCCTTCACATAGATATGAAAAAGAATAGTTCATGTATTGATCGTTTCTTTCTCACTTATAATTCAAATTATAAATTGAATTTATAATGAGAGAGCAATCCTTTCCGGACCAAAAATACTTCGTAATGTTCTGGTCTGGCGGAGATAGGATTGAACCCGTGACCTCAAGGTTATGAGCCTTGCGAGCTACCAGACTACTCTACTCCGCACCATTGATTTATATCATAATCAGAATGGGTACACAAAATAATAATGGGATCTCCTATATAAATAAGGGACGAGCCTCATCATTTGGGCATCACATCCCAAAGAGTCTTCAAGAGTCTGTGTGTCTTTAGTGTGTCTGAAGCTTTATACTCCCTGTGTCCCAAGTCTTGAATATTTAGATGTGTATGCTCTCCTCTTGCCTGGTGAAGTATCTTAAGGAACAAAAGCTTTGTGAACTTTTGTAATGTTCATATTTAGTGATAAGAACTATGTTTTTGTTCTCTCTTTGATATCATGCACATATAGATCCTATTGTATTTGCTTTGTGTCCTATAACTTGTGTACCATTGATATCTATTGTGTTTAAGATCCTAGTAAAATTGACATCATAGCCCATAATTAATATTTATTAATCATAAGAATTGGAGCGGTGTGCTTTCACAATATAGCAAGGGAGATGTGAAAGATTGGGATTAAACATGAAGCCTATGGCTTTGTTGTAGGCTATTGGTGAGGAGTTAGACATTTGTGACCAAAAAATCCATTATTAGTCTTTGACTCAAGTTTTCATGTGCATTACTTCTTTCTTGCTTTTATAGACTTTCTTACCTGCTTGCGTAGTATTGTGCAAAGAGTCCAGTACAAGAAAACGACTAGTAAAAGTTAAAGTTATAATTTTGGCTAAAGATCTATTTGTAATAAATCAAGTTCTTGGATTCGTTAAATACTTAACATGATTAGTCATGACAAATTATATGATTTCTGTGTTACCACTCAAGAATTCCATCCTAATCCTAATTGGGAATTACCTCCTCTTGTTGCAGAAAATATCTACGATTTACCTTTCTTTTTGTTCCATGTAAACCTATTTCATTTAATCTCTGTCAACGTCCCTATATCACTCACCTAAGTTGTCTATCAAATTCCATCGATAAAGCAGGAAGATATTAATTGGGGGTTACAACATGGGTAAAGATGTATTCATCTTGGTTTAATACATTATGGGGTAAATCCATTCATGGGCCTTGGTTTGAATGTATCATATCTAGCATGCCATTGATTCATGAGACAATAAGTTCTTAGATGCTATGCTTGGTGGTTTTGAGGCTCCACTCCATAATGGTCCTATATGGTCATCCAATGTACCTCATTATCAGGTCTCACTCATGGACCCTTGTTATCAAGTCGCGCTCATAAATCTCTTCATCTTCTAAATGACAAAATGGCTAGCATCCTAACTATAAAGAATGTCTCTAGATAACCATCCTTGTTAGAGATATGAATATGATTAGCTTACCTAGAGAAAATAAAGATTGACAAAGAATATATTTTCCAGAAAGAAAGCTTGGTCCAGGAAAATATGCTCCTAAATTCAAAGACAACGCTTTGATCTCTAATCCTAAGTGTCTAAGTGTAATATACCTAGGGGGATAATATGGGGTACAAAGGGAGGTACCCAAGGGAATAATGTAATAATGGGATGGGCTATAGTAATAAATAAGGTGGTTAACTCGTATCATGTAAGGGACCACAAGTAGTTAGTAATAATGTAATGGGCCCATGGTATTAGATAGATGGTATTGAGGGAACCATGGTAATGAACCCATGGTATTGTAATG
>APFE031477404.1:0-12644 GCA_000404065.3 Pinus taeda
AATGAAGGGGGGGCTCCACCCCCCCTCTAACCCCCCCCGTTCACTACGTAGGTTAGTCGTGGAAAGAATATAACACAACCCAACAGTTCATAGACAAGGACATCAAGATATGACAGCAACAACATCACAACGAGCAACATCATGAAAAACAATTGAAGGTAGCATACCGAATGCAACAAATGCAAGAGGAAGGTTGTTGACAACACACAGGTGGAACATAGTTGCAAGCTCAAGCAGATCCACTGATGATGAAAGAAAACTTCTAAGCTCAGGCTATGAGGTGACAGTGCGACATGAAGATCACACAAAGACAGAGAATGGAACAAAGAAGGGGTTGCATGTGCTAAAACAACAACTCAGGGAAGAACATGAAGCTTCAAAAATAGACGAATGAGTTGCAACAGGAACAGGAACAATAGTGGGCGCAACATGCACTCACGGATGAAACTGCACCTGTACATGTTAAAGATCCATCCCAATAGCTGTCACAGAGTAGACATGGTGAGCAGTTTTGTTGATCACATGCAAGGGATTCAACAACATGCATTTCATTGTGCACACACATGCGATCCATCCCATTCAACACACTCACCAATGCGAAGACAATAAGCAAGTCCAACTGGAGCTGAACATGTACTTCAACAAGTTGATGAGCATGACCACCAACACACACTTGAAGATCAACACAGACACCATGCATCAGTGTGTTGCTAGCTCTACCACACCTAAGAAGACCATGTGCATGTTAGCAGATGAGTTGGATGAAGAATCCATACCAATGCATCAAATGCAATAGAGGTAAGAGTTTGCTTCAACAAGATGTCACCTTGGGATACATGCAAACCATTATGGACGACCAAGCTTGGCATCATGTCACCACCTTTGCCAACACAAGCATGTCAAAGAGTTGGTCTCACCACAATGAACTGTTGTTAGTGATGTCTTGCATGGCTTGCATAATCCAATCTTCTCACGTAAGCACATGTGCATTGTGATGTAACGTCATGTCAAGTGTAAGTCAAGTGTCGATAGTTGGATGTAACTGTCATAGAGTAGATGAAGAGTCATGAGGGTAGATTAACTATCACAAAGGGGAATATCAAGGGTCACCCCACCCTTTGCTATACATAGAACCTCATAACTCATTGTAAAGGCTTTTGTTCAACCAAGCTTTTGATAAGACTATCTTGGAGAGAGCTTGGATAGTATTGTAACGTGCCTTTGCTTCTCCACTGCACGAAGCTAGTACATCTCTTTGTAGGAGTAGGTACATGTGGATGTAATGTTCCACTATTGGAGCTAGTGGTTGGACATGGATGTATTGTATGACTGGTACTTACAATTATTTATATAATAAGAGCCAACACGTTTCATGCATATGTTGTATTGTATTCCAGCTATCTTGTTTACTCTAAATGGCATATCTATTTTCTTTCTTATGCATGCGTGTATGGACTATTTTGTATGAGTATGTACACATATTTCTGAAATGTGTTGTTGGTTTAACCATCACTTTGGATTTCCAACTAGCTTGCTTTCCAACTTGTGATGTATCTTCGCTCATGTGTTCCTTTCCCATCCGAGTACTATTACAGGTTTCCAATGGGTGCACTCATCTCAACAAACATGTGTTAAAACCTTTCATGCATCTTCCTTGACTCACTGCACCTATCACACCCTTTCTACCAAAAGATTTATCTTACTTTTCTCTGTGTGAAATCACGGTCAAGGCATTACCATATGACCCATAATTGGGACTCCCACACCAAACGGTCTAAGGCCTAATTGAGACTTCTTACCGAGGATATCCCATTACATGTTGGCATGTCCAAGACCATCAACACAACCATTAAAATCAATTATTTAATGAATTTTGTTAGACTCATATTTTATTTTATAGATAGTACACCAACCTTAGCTTATGCTAGGGTTTTGGAGCTAGGTGTGTGAGTAAACTACTCCAAGACTATAAACTAAACTTAGCATCTTATGATAGGGAGATTAAAAATACTCCATAATCCCAGGGTCAAAACCAGAGCACGTTAGAAACCTGTTTAAGAGGGAGTTACGCTTAGGTCATGGTGTGAGAGATTCTCCTCAAGGTTACCCAACTCGTGGTAGGGAATCCCATGCTGGCAGCTGACTAAGTAGAATCCTAAGATTTGTGCACCCCCATGGGATGGAGGTACCTTAGTGGCGATTCCTAGGGATAACACCCTATAGGTGGTGGTTATGGGCAACAACCATCCCTATACCCTACCTTCCCCTCAATTGGTTTTCTTGCAGAGTTGAGATACCACAAGTAAGAAGTTTTTTGGAAGTCAATCTAAAACATAGTGCTAGGATTGGTTTGCATGTGAATACCTTTGAGGGGTTTTTCAAGTGGGTATTGTTTGGTACATGTCTTAGTTTAGCCACAAAGGTGTTTTAATAGCTTAATTGGTTAATAAATTTATATTCACCATGGCTGAATAAAGTAACCATTGTTATCGTATATTGTTATGCATGTCTCTTGAAGAGGAGGGTCCACCAACATGTAGACATAGGTTAATTTCTACATTGTAAGAATTAGACCATACTCAGGTTGGGAGAGATAACCTTGGTCCTAGGGAGGATGACTCTGTTACTATTGAGGTAGTTGATAAAATTCCCTTACCATATTTTAATCTACCTTTAGCTAACCCTCTCGGCCTAGGTCTAATGTGTTTGGGACCTAACAATAGTGAGCCTTATTACATATGAGTCCCTTTCATGGCGAGTGAAAACATTTGTTCTTCTAAGGAGGGTGCATGCGCCACTTTACCTTCTTAAGCGATAATATTTTCTGCCATTTCATTATTACCACCAGTTAGTGTTTTAGGGTCTATATCTCCTTATACAACTCTTAATTCTACTTGGGGCATTCCATTGGTCATCTCTGTGACCTCATCGAGTTTTCCATCCTTGTTTATGGATTTACTTTTCCTAATTTTGCGTTTGGAGTAGGGACAAACTCTAGTCAACCTATGGGAGGTCCATCTCAACCTACAGTTGCTAACTTAGGTACAAACATCTTTACCTCAGGAAACATGATGGGAGGATTTTCCATTGCTTCTAGTCAGCCTGGGGCCAACATTGTTTATTACAATACATCTCAACCCATGTCGAGTTCTATGTTTGAAGTGACTCATTTCTCTATAATTTCCTTCTTCTCTATAGGGGCTAGTATACTTGGGGGTACCATACCCACTAACAATTATATGCCTATGAGTTCTAATGATTATACTAGTGCTTCTACACAAGGAGGTCCATTCCCTAGTGTTGGGTATAAGCCTATGGGAAGTAAAACCTATAAGGGTCCTTTATTCTTTGGAGGAAATTTCCCTCGAGGGCATAATAATTACACCTCATTTAATAGCCGAGGATATAAAAATCTTGGTATGAACTATAACATTGGTCATAATCCTATAGTTGGAAATAGTTAATTCCTACTTGTCTATGGTTATAATTATCCATTTTAGGAGTTTGTTCCTACATAATAGAAATAAGCTAGAATATAGTTTCTCCTAGTTTAGTGTGTGGTTGAGAGAATCTCTCAACCACACTACTGTACGTCTAAGATAGCATTCCTATCTTAAGACTATTGATTGTATAAATGTGTGTAATTTGCTCATTCATCAATATGATAGAAATATATTAATTCTACTACTTTTATCTTGGTATCAGAGCCTGTGAGGGCCTGGCCCCTCCTGGGCTGAGGGAAATAATTGAGAGGTATATTTTGTTTTAGTTTTTTTTAAGGATGTCCATCATCTATCGAGATCTGTGGCGTGGGAGAGGACGACCAGCAGATTGTTGTTGAAGATGAGGCGGCACCCAAGAAGGATCTTCCCACCATAATTTTCTAACTCTCCATTGTTCAAAGTCTCATCCTTGACAGACAATGCCATGCATAGAATGCTTTTTAGCTTTGCCTTGTGTTTGGCTTCCTGTTTATTTTTTACTAAAATATTTGAGCGTAGGTCGATCTTTCAAATCCAATGCGTTTTCAACCTGAAAGTCAAGCCAGTCCGTTACAGGTCGTTTTTATTTTAATTCTGCGGTTTTCAGGACATCATACACCCAACCAGAGCCCACACGCGAAGGCTTAATATTAAGGCACTGTTGCTCTCCTCGAGGGACATAACCTTCAATGGCATCTAAAGGACCTGCAGAAGTAGAGTCAAAAGCCGCCTCACTTTTTTTCACTGCTGTCATTTTCTTGCTCGTGTATCAGCAATTTGGAAGAGAATTTCTCCTCAGAATTGTTATTGTTCTCATTCTTCTTGCCCTCTTTAAATTCTTCAAGAACATTATTTTCTTGGGGGCGTTCTGGAACAATCTTTGGGGTTTCTGGAACATTCTCAGTATGAGCCTCGTCGAGGGAGAGAGAACCGACCGCTTCGAGAATGTGGAGAATTCTGTCTGAATTCGATTTGAGAGTAGCGGCAGCGTTGCGATCTGGTGGCAGAAGATAGTAGGAAAAAGTGCGACTGTGTATGAGGCAGGGGGTGGAGCAGTAGAGCCAAGTCTCCTGAAGGTCGTACACTTTGTGGTCCTTGAGAGAAATTTTGTAGTGTCCCTTTCTCTTGCGCTGTTGTTGCTCCTCCTCCGATTCTGGAAGTTTATTGCTGCAGAGAGGGTAGCCGCACAGATTGATGATGTTCCTCTCTGTCACCACGTCTTCGTAGTCAAATTTTGAGAGGAGTTTGGCGGCGGCGTGAAATTGGGCTTCTGTCTTGACGCCGTCGAGTAGGGTGGTTGGGAGAAGCCTATGAAGATATCGGGGTCTCAGGGATGAGCTTGCTTTTGGGTATTTCTTGATCTTGCTGTTTATATTTTTCAAGCAGGGTTCAGCCAGTGAAATGGATTCAGAGAAAGGGAAGCTTTTCATTGGCGGGGATATTCAGAGAGATTCAGATCTATTTTTTCTGAATCAAATCCTGATGTATAAACACATAGATGCATAAAGAGAGCTGCATGGTTGTGCGTGGAGCAATGAGAATCGACCTATGCATGGGGTCAGATTCTTGGTAAATTGGATCGCATTCGGATCTGCGAAATCTATTATGGAGGATCAGGTAGTTGTCGAAACTACAAGTGTTCGAGAACATTTGGAAAAACGCAAAGACGTGAAAGGCTGATTTGTGGCTGGAAAGGTCGATTGAGGCCCACTGAAACAAGGCGGAATTGGATAAGGATCGAACTGTTGACAGCCAGCATGATCAAGAAACCGGGATTTCCGTAAACCTTTGATTGTCATGTCTCCGAAGAATCTGTTTTGGAGATCGCTCCAAATTGTGAAATGCTTGCGCCAGAGTGTCCACGTCTTGGACGGGACGACCTTCATTTCGCTGCTGCAACCAGCGCCAGAAACTTATGATCTCTTCGATGATATCGTGCTGCTTTCCGAGGGTCGTGATAGTCGTTGCCAGCATGATTTTCAGGTTTTACTGCTGAGGAGGAGGTTGCAAGATGCCGATCTCGTGACTTACGATTACGCCAGGACTGTCATGGAAGCTTACTATGGATAGAGGCTGCGTGGAGGAGATCTGCTCCTTCAATCTGCCAGTGATCTGAAGCTGTGTCAGATCTGGACGTTCGATCTGGATCTCTGTGCCCGATTCTATTCTCTTCCCTTCGCTTCAATCCTCACATTTTGTTCCTGATAAAATTCTAAGCCAGATCCTATTCTCTTCCCTTCGCTTCAATCCTCACGTTTCGTTCCTGATAAAATTCTTTCAGATGACCAAAAGAGAGAATTGAGGGACTGGGGGAGCTCAGGTCTATCAGGAGTGTCTTAGAATGGCAGATGTCGGTACTGTGGCACTGGACTGGCCATTTACAGGGGAAGATGCGGAGCTATGGAATGCAGAATTGCCGGTCAACAGTCCTGTTCTTATATTACTGCCAGGTCTTACAGGTGGAAGTGATGATAGTTACGTCAGGCACATGCTTTTGCGAGCAAGGACGCAAGGATGGTGTAGCGTAGTTTTCAACAGCCGTGGCTGTGCAGAAAGTCCTGTAACTACGCCTCAGTTCTACTCAGCTTCGCTTACAAAGGATCTCTGCCAAGTCATGAATCATGTAGCTGCTTGTTTTTTCTGAGTCGAATATATATGCGGCCGGCTGGTCCCTTGGAGGAAATATCCTTGTGCGGTATTTAGGCGAGGAGGCTGGTAACTGCCCCCTCTCTGGAGCAGTTTCTCTTTGCAATCCTTTCAACTTGGTCATTGCAGATGAGGATTTTCTCAAATTTGGTGTAGAATTGCAGGCGCAGCGGAAGTATGGTGGTGCCCATCATGGGGCCGGGGAAACGGAATGTAGCTGTGGTTGCTGTCATGGTGATTTGGTTCATATATTCTTGGTTGTTGGTGATGCTGTTGTAGCTGATGGGAAAATTGGAAAGTCTTTTGCTGTTCACTTTGATGCTGATTTTAGCTGATTGGATAGCCTTCTGTTGCTGCTATGTTTGGGAAATAATCATTTTTGGGCATAGGTAGAGAAATTAAATTTGAAGAGTTTATGTTGTATTGTCTTGGAAGCATGTTTAAATATTATTGGCCTTATTGAGCCTAGCTAACTCAATGCAGGCAAAGTTATTTTGTTAGAATTTGCAACTCTAACGAATGACAGGTTAGCATGAAGTGACAAGAAGATATTTGACAAAGATGCCCAAGATGTGAACTTGGGATAAAGGAGCAGCAACAATGTTGATAGTGGACAACAAAGTAGATTTTTTGTTTTAGTGTGGTTTGTGGGATAGACTCCCTAACATATTATTGTAATAGTCATTGTATGTACTAGAAACTTCAAATGTTGAATGTAAGCCTTGCTAAGGCATTTGAAAGTTCGTGGTGATCTCAAAACCACTTTGTAATGGTTTGTGGTCAGCCTGAAACCATCTATAGAGCCTTAGTGGCTACAGGAGTTGCCCGATGGTGGAAAACTGAGATCCTTGATCAGCTCGGTGGTAGCAGATCGGATCTGCCCGGTGGTGGCGAATTGAGATCCTTGATCGACCTCGGTGGTAGCAGATCGGATCTGCCCGGTGGTGGCGAATTGAGATCCTTGATCAGCTCGGTGGTAGCAGATCAGATCTGCCCGGTGGTGGCGAGTGTACACAGGAGCTTTATGCTCGTAGGAGCAGGTGGGCTACAGTAACACCTGGCTCAGACTCAGATGATTTTCTCTGAGTAGAAGGGAATTGGCGTTTTTCGCGCTAACAACAATGCCAGGGTGGCCAACTGGCGCGTCTGTTAGGCCATTAATCGTGTCAATGGCGTGGGTTTATCATTCAGGATCACACCAATTCACCTTCAAGTGGATCTGCAGGAAAGGAAGATCAGATCAATTTAGCTGTATTGGAAACGCCAAATTTGCAGATTGTGGATCTGTCCGAGGGTGGCAGATTATGTCTTTGGAGGTTTTGTACATGCAATTCGTGTGATGATGATGGTGGATTTGACTATCATGACAAGTAGTCATTAAGGGGGGGAGTTGGAAATAGTTAATTCCTACTTGTCTATGGTTATAATTATCCATTTTAGGAGTTTGTTCCTACATAATAGAAATAAGCTAGAATATAGTTTCTCCTAGTTTAGTGTGTGGTTGAGAGAATCTCTCAACCACACTACTGTACGTCTAAGATAGCATTCCTATCTTAAGACTATTGATTGTATAAATGTGTGTAATTTGCTCATTCATCAATATGACAGAAATATATTAATTCTACTACTTTTATCTCCTATTGCCTTTCATTATAGGATAGGAGGATCTTATGGTCGTCTAGGGGTTACGACCCTTATGATCTTTACGACCAGTTACAAATTCCTTTTATCACTCCTCTGATTTACCTGATAGGGATAAATTGACTAATGACCCCACTTGCCATGATCCTTGATGGACACCTATGCCTACCAAGCTACCATATGATATTCCTAATTTTGATGGGAAGCCTCAAGAAAATCCTTCGACACATATCACCATCTTTCATATATGGTGTTCATCTGATTCCTTGGTGGATGATTCTTTTAAGTTGAGACTTTTCCAATGTACCTCGACAAGGGATGCCACCAAATGGTACATTGAACTTTATCATAGGTCTTATAGAAACTCTGGCTCCTTGGATAGGACTTTCCTTAATCATTTTCAACTACCTACATGATAGGATATTAGGAATAACATTTTTTCCAACATTAAACAATATGATTCCACCCATATCTCTAATCATATTCATGATTGGTGTAGACGCATGAGGTTAGTCTAAATTAGACTCCCTAGTGATGTTTTTAGAGAGTAGTTCACTTGATTGCTTCAATCTTAGATTCCCTAGGATGTTGCTATGATTGGGGAAACTACAGAGAAGCAAACCATTTTACACCCTCAACACCTTGATTTGATTTATTCTCAAGTGGGCACACTACATAAAAATTTTCCCAATGCTCCTCACCCTTCAATGGACCAACAATGACCCAAACTTGGACCACACTCTAAAGGAGTGATTTGTTCTCTTTCTTTTGATACCATGAGCTAATTAGTTTCTCAACTAGGAAAAACTATGATCAGTTCTAAAGCCCTAGTAAGTGCCCTTGGATTTGAACAAGCACCTACTTCTACTTCATAGGGGTCTGCTAATGTTCTTATCATGAATTCCACATCACCTAAGATTCTCAGTAATATGACAAAAAAAAGAACAAAACGAATAAGAAAAGGGACAAACTTTCTCAGGAGAATCAACAAAACTAACCTACTCAGGGTGGGGGCATGAGTGAAAGATGTCGTAAGATTAAGTTCCCTTAAAAGATTTGTCAAGGTGATCAATTAGCTCACAAGTTCTTGTCTATGGATGAAGTCCAACATTTTCTTGCATCACTAACTGCTTCCTAGTAGCCAACTATATTGACTCATCCATTCCCACCCCAACCACCACAATAAATGGTGGCATAGACACCTCAAACTCCACCAGGGGGAAATGTGGGGCCAAAATTTCATCCTACTGCTACCAACACACCAATCCTAATGTGTCAAGAAGAGCTTCACTTGATAACGTGAGAAAAATCCTATGGCATTGATGAGTCAATTTATACCCCTAAGGACTTGACCACCACTACTATATCTCTTGTACCTCTCATGTTAGATAAGCCTATAGAACTAGTGTATCACCCTACCAAGGGTGTATTCTATGTTGTTTGTGTTTCTTGTAGGAAATCCTTGGTTGCAATAACTATTTCAAGAAAACAACTCAACCATTCTTTAGGTTCAAGCTCGCCCTTGAACCAGAAAGGGATCCCTCAATTGTTACGAGGCTTAGTTTGAATGTCATTCACATATCACTGAACAATATCCTATGAAGCACAATGGCTAGATTTATGGTTTTAATTGGGGATTGTTGGCTTTAGGGGGCCTAACCTATGTTCAACATTAATTAGCCAAACAAATCCCTACACTATTGGCCCTTTCGGCATCAGCCTACAGAGCGTGGATCGAAGTCTCACCTGAAGTACTATGGGGGGATGCTGGAACCAAGTTCAAGAGGTGGAGTGCTTCAAGCGGAAGCACTGCTAGGTTCAATCCAACTCCCTTTAAGGTACTGACAGTCGGCCTATCAGCCTCATTTTCTATGGTTAGTGCTCCATCTAGGAGCACTATCACACTGAAAGCCTTCGTGCACAGCATATTGACATCCTCTGACTTAGTGATAGCCAAGCTGGTGGACAACATACCAGCTTACGACGCGTGTGTCTACAACTCTGACAGCCCAGTCTAGATGGCCCCTAGGATGATCTACTTCTACTTTTCAAATTGTTGCAGGGCCTCCATAGTGACATCTCTGACTGTGTCACCAATGTCATATAATTCACCCTCCGTCTATTGTGATAGGGTCCAGTGAGGTCTTGGTTGCCTTGGATTTCTTTTTGAACCCTCCCTTCTCCATCTCTCTCAAGTGCTTAATGCGGGTGGACATCTCTTGAGGGTCCGCACCGTTCTACTCTGTGTCCTCCTCTTTGGTCTCAGGTGTTACGCAGTAATTTGTCACCGTTGGCCACCGTCCTTGTCGCACCCCCACTGTCACACATTGAAGGACACATTTACGGACCTGTGACCAGTGACATAACTTGAAAACACTTGCATTGAGGCCTCCTGAGTATGAAGTTCAATAACCCTGAAGACACCTTCTGAAGATTAGCCTTGAAAAATGCCCTTTTCCCATTAGCGCGGGGGTCCACAGTGTATTACCCCGCGCCAATGGCTCAGTCCTTACAAAGAGGGCGCGCCCATAAGCACTCTGTCCCAGAGCACGGCCCGTGCCACACAATTTGGGCATGATTTTTGGCCAGCGCATGCTAGAATGCTTTTTCCCCTGTGACTCACTCAGTTCCCTGAAGGAAAAAGCCCATAAAAGCAGCCGGGCTTCGGCTTTTCTATCCAAGGCAATGGCTATTATAAGACATTACCAAAACTCAGAATGTGTCCACATACAATGCATATCTCCTCTCCCTTTATCTATAAAAGCCTGTCTCCCCATAATGAACAGGCTAGTTTTTGGAAGCTAAAGAAAAAGAGCAAACAAGCTAGTGTGAGAGAGATACTTTTTGAGCTAAAAGTTGAAAGTAAGGTTATGCTGCCGGATTGTTGAGAGAGAAAGTGATTTTGCAAGATGTGTCGGACTGACTGCCCACCCAGCTAGAGGAGTTTTACAGTGTCAAGCCTTAAGTGGTTGTAATTTCTTCTCTCATTTCTATTTAATGCAAAACGACTGTCATTATGGTTTCATTCATGTGTTACATCGGTGATATGTGAATTGTATCTTGCTTGACTGGTACATAGCTGTATGTTTTTGGATTTTATGCTTGTTGTGGTTTATTCTTCACTTGTGCGGGTATCTATGTGCGGATAGCGACCGGCCGGAGATAGAGGATAGGAGCGACACTTCCCCCACAACAAACAAGCGTTGGATCCCAGGTTGGTCTCCTAGATCGACTTTTAAATTATATAGCTAGAAACTTGCATGCAGCGTGATTGATTGTTGCTAGACCCCTGTGGGGCTAGTGGGATCCACCTCTGTCCGCAGAGGGGATTTACCTCCGCAACACCTATTGCAACAGAGAGACCATTTCAGCAATGGGGCTTGGATTTCATTGGAGAAATTAATCCCTCATCTTCAGGCCAACATAGATGGATTCTAACAGCTACATACTACTTCACAAAATGGATTGAGGCAATTCCATGCAGACAAGCAAATGTTTCCACTATCGTTCAGTTTCTTGAGACCAATATCCTTGCTAGATTTGGATGCCCTGATAAGATAATAACAGACAATGATGCTGCTTTCAAATCTAAAAATATGGTCAGCTTCTGTCACAAATTCCACATTACTTTGGGCCATTCCACTGCATATTATCCCCAGGGAAATGGCCTGGAAGAATCATCAAATAAAAGCCTGGTAAACATGATAAAGAAAGTGTTGGAAGAGAACAAAAATAATTGGCATAAGAAACTTGTCAATGCCTTATGGGCAGATAGATTAACAACCAACAGATCAATTGGGGTCAGCCCATATGAGTTAGTCTATGGATTAGAAGCCAAATTTCCTTCATCACTAGGGATCCCTGTTATGAAGCTACTCCAAGAAAGTCAAGCTGAGCCCAATGATATGCAAAGGAGGGTGAATAAGATTATATGTTTACAGCAAACTAGGGACCAGGTTTATAACAGAGTTCAAATCTTACAAGAGAAGCTCAAGAAAGCTTTTGACAGAAGCACCAAGGCTGAGGATTTTAACATAGGTGACAAAGTTCTCAAGTGGGATTCAAGGAGAGAAAACAAAGGAAAGCATGGAAAGTTTGATTCCCTTTGGAGAGGACCATTTATCATCTAAGCAGTACAAGGAAATAATACCTACTTTCTTATAAATTTTGATGAGACTGACTTGGATGAAGGTCCTGTCAATGGCAGGATGCTGAAGCACTATTTTAATTACCTTCCATAAATGCAGTATGGCTGCCCTTATACATAATTTGCTATATATAGTGTTTTCTCTAAGTATGTGAATAAATTGATTTCAAAAATCTTGCAGAAGCAGGAAAACACTGGACTGCAACATGCATTATAAATAGGTCAGTCTACATTTTGAGGGTTCAAGGATGAAAAAGCTCCAAGTTTTGAAAGTAGTAGCCAAAGGGCCAAGGCTTGCTAACCTGCTATTCTTGGTCTTTCAAGAAGAAAAACCATCCCCAAGTGGAGCCACTGTTGGATACTTATACCAATAGGTTTCATATTTCATGATTGGCAAATTCAAATGCCAAATATGCTCTACTTTGCTGATTCAAAGATCCCATATTTCCAAGGAAAGACAAGGTGTGTACATGCCTTCATGCCTATTAAAGTTTTGATGGATGATCCAACAGCCTAATCTGGATCATGTCATGTTTCAATTTCTGTTGTAGAATAGAGAAAGAAATCTGTCCAAACTGTTTAAATCTTGGTAGATCAATAGTTAGGCAGAGAAACTAAGGTTCCCAACTGCTTAATCTGGGGCCTTGGAAGAAATAAGGGTAGTGCTAGGTAGGAAATCAAAGGAAAAAGCCAATGGAAAAGAAAAGGCACATAAAGGGTCTGCAAGT
>APFE031477408.1:0-23008 GCA_000404065.3 Pinus taeda
TGGTGATTCCAAGCATTGATATGTGAAGTATGTGTTCTTGTTTATGTTTATCATTTTTCATATGTGTTTCTTTCTTCTGAGAAATCATGTAATTGTAGCTGTTGGAATTAATCTTATATGTCAAATTTATCTATGTCGTGTTATGGCAAAAGATACCTGTAAATGTGAGACTGAAAGCCTTAAAATTCACTTTGTGGTTTCTAATTTCATCTCCTTCATCTACATATTATTCTGCTGAAATTTAGTGCACAAGATTCTACTTCTATCCCTTTGCACCAAATTTCTCTCTATCTCTTCCCTCACCTATACTACAACTGCTAAAGAAGCTTCACTATTTGTGTGCAGACCACCATATTTGAACTTTACTTCTTACAAACAATATGCTGCCAATGTATGTAATGTGTATGGTTTCTGTGTACGATAATTGTACCAGCTTCAAATCCTTTATATTTTCAACTCTCGAGCTAAAATGATTCATCAACAAGAGAATCTAAGATGTCCCAGGTATTGACCCTTCTCCTCAATCCGGGGGTTGTCTTTGGGAGCAACAACATCTTTTGGCGTCATTGCTGGGGAAAGAATTAGAATATATTTCCCCGGGTATGATTTTTGAACATTCCTTTTGTATGGTGAGCAAAGGAAGTCTGGGTTGAGATCCCTTACCAAGAAAATCCCTCAGACAATAATCATGGCTTTTAGGAGGCCTCACACCCCAACTTAGATACCTCACAACAAAAAACTCCTCTTGTCTTTGACCCAAAAATCACTGTCTCTAGAAGAATTTGGAGGTAAAGAACCCCAGTAAATCCATATCCTATTGTGCTTACCTTAGAGGCCTTGACTTCTAGCTGTCAGAAAGCTGAGATAAGATATATTGAAACTTCATCTAGAGTCTTAGAGTTTGCAGAAGAACGTTTTCCTCCACCTAGTTCTTACTTCTTGAGACCTAAGTCTGAAGAAACCTCTATTACCTTTGATCCTTTTGCACATCATACCTTCCCAGAAGTTGAAGAAGTCAAAGTTATTCTCATTACTACTTCATCTCAAATCTCCACTACTTCCTCGCACCAAATCTTATCCAGTGCGGTTCACCCGACTTCTCAACCAGGACCTGCGGCAAATCTTTTTCAACCTCCGTTGCAAAATATGGCTGTCCATAGTTTTTTACTTAACAAATATGCCCCACTAAATATACAACAACCTTTGAATGGAATGACCCAAGACTATCTTAAGCTCTTGCCCAAATTCACTGGGGAAGATGATATAACAGCCCAAAAACACATTGAAGTCTTTTGTGCATTTGCTAAAAACTTGAATGTAGAGAACTTGGATGTAGTCCTAAGATTATTTATGCAATCCTTAGATAGGGCGGTTAGAAAATGTTTTAACACCTTACAAAATAACTCAATCAACACTTGGGAGGAATTAGAGAACATTTTTATGCAAAAATGGGGAGAAAAGAAAGACCATGGGTATTTCCTGGCTGAGTTTAATGCAATAAATAAAAGACACAATGAGGGTGTCACAAAGTTCATAAAAAGATCTAATAAGCTATATAACAACCTTCTTGCTAAGATTAAACCTCCACAGGTAGCAACTAAGGTGGTGTTTACTGGAGCTTTTGACTCAGATTTCAAATTTACCCTCAGAGAAAGGAAATTACTAGACCAGATCCAAGCCAATGCTCTGCAGGTCAAAGCGAATTTTGCATTTGCAGGCAAGTGGAAAGCAAAGGGAGAACATGGTGATAGGAGAAGGGGAAAAGGATAAGCCAACTCCTCGGGCCAAACAAGGGATTCCCAAGAGCAAAAGCTAGATGAAATGAATAAGTTGATTAGGAACCTTTCAAACATACTGGTGAAGCTAGAGTTGGAGAACAAGAATCCTCCTCGACAGATCCAACAAGGTCCAAATAGAAACTTCAATCCCCAACAAAGGAGACCTCCTCTGCAATTATGCAAAGAGAATGAGAGGACCAACAAGACTAAATACAACTGCCCTTGTATTTTGAAGATGACCCTGAAGAAAATATTGAAGATGCTACTGAAGTTTAGGAGAACCAATTCTCTACTCTCTTAGAAGAAGAAGATGGAATAGAAGCACAAGAACGAGAGGAGGATGATCATAACATCTCTTTGGATGAACAAGAAATATATTCTTATTTTAAGTAGTTTGTGGATTTCATGCAAGCCTAGTTGCATAGGAAGTATGATTTGAGATCCAGAAAAAGATCCCAGACACATGATCAAAGTGAGGGAACTATCCAACCTTCGTCCCCAAAACCAACTGATAAAGGGAAGAAACCTGTCAACCCTGATCCACCAACCAAAGGAGAAACCTTCCATCCTATCAATTCCAAGTTTGAATCTGCCATTGCAGACCAACTACCCGTTCAAACAAAGCTCGTATATCAAGAAAACAAAGAGCTCGTTGAGCCACTGAAGGTCGATAGGAATCCTTCTATTTTCAGTCCACAAAAGGAGTTAGAGAAGGTCATGATATCCATTCCCTTGACTGAATTATTGAAGCAGCCTAGTTATAAAAAGCAAGTCTTTGAGTTCATGGATGTGTCTCATTTTTCTTCATCACAAGACAATCTAAATCTGCAGGAAGAAAGACCTGTAGTCATGTTTGGCCCCCATGTAGAGGAGAAAAACCCTTCCACTCCTCCATTATATGTTACCTTAGTGGTCCATGATTTATTGTTGCATAATTGCATGCTTGATTCAGGAGCCTCTCATAATCTTATGCCTTTATTTGTTATGGAACAATTGGGCCTACAAATAACAAAACCTTATAAGGATTTATAGTCCTTTGATTCCAAAAAAGTCAAATGCCTTGGGATGATCAAGGATCGAGTAGTCAATTTGGCCCAGATTCCTATAAAGAGCGTGGTGATGGATATTGTGGTTGCAAACATTCTCGCAAGACTTGGTATGCTCCTTTCCTGATCCTGGGGAATGAAGCTTGGAGGGTGTATCAAACTAGGCCTTACATATGCTACTATTCCAGTATTCGGTGGAGAAGAGCATAGGCTGTACAAAGAATCTAGGCTTGTAAAAATCATCACCAGGGCAGATATTTCAAACAATTCTCCAGTATATGGCCAAGAAAAAGACCTTTCATGCTTTCTGTTAGAAATTGATGATCAAATTTTGGAGGATACCTAAGTAGAAAGTCCCTCGCAGGAAAATCAGCAGCAAGTAAACGCTGATTGCATGTGGAAGTTGTTCTTTGATGGAGCCTACTCCAAGGAAGGAAATGGAGCGGGAGTATTGCTTGAATCCCCTGATGGTAACCTCATTCCTCTTTCATATAAACTGGAATTTGACGCTACAAATAACATTGCTGAATATGAGGCAATGGTACTGGGCATACAAGTTGCTAGAGATTTGAAGATTGCATATTTGACAATTTTTGGAGATTTTGAGCTAATTATGAAGCAGATTAAAATTCAGTGCCAAACCAAGCATCCAAGGCTAAAATCTTAAATAATTGAGGTGTGGTATCTAGTTGAAAATTTCTTCCTGGCATTTAATATGCGTTTTCTGCCTAGGGAGTGTAACAGGATGACAGATTCCTTGGAAACAACAACCAACAATTTTAAACCCCCACCAAATCCCCTATTGAGGTATGAAGCAAAATCTAGCCACAAACCCTCGGTGCCTGACAATGTAAAATACTAGCAAGTATTTGAAGATGAAGATCAAATTAAAATGTTTATGGACATGATTGGGGAGTTTTCTAATGCTGCAATAGACCAAGAGGGTCAAGATATTGAGGAAATTGAAGTAGTTGAACAACAAGGTCCTTGAGAAGAATCTGTGGCTGGGTAGAAGATTCTACAGTTGAAGGGAAACATAATCCCAAAGGGTTGGTTCCATTGGAAAGGTTGTTTGATGTTAATGATGTAGCTGTCAAACTAGCCAAGAAGGAATTCGAAGAAGATATTGACGACTGTAATATTGGCACTAAACAACAACCAAAATTTATTAAGTTGGACATGTGAAAATTCCTAGATCTAACAATCTCTGGAATTCTACTGCAACCAGCTGAATCTACTTCACCTAGATCATAAATTACATTACAAATTTATTTCAGATTTCTTCTTGAAATATTGAAGTAAATTACTGAAGCAGCCTACACCAAATTAAATATGATTCTGAAACATAGAAACTGAGCAAGGAAATACAAACACATAGGACATTGTTATTTTTGGACAAAAGTCCCGGAAAAAACCTAATGCGGGAAAACCAGTGCAACAGCTCTTAGGGTTTTATATTATTAAGCAGTAGTTCTGAATACAACTCTGGATGCCCTTTTGGAAATCCAATCATAGAGAAAAAGACACTGGCAAAAAACTTAGTGAGATTACCTCTCTCCACCCAGCAAATTTAGTTGATCCGACAGTTGAACTGACTATCCCCGACTACAACTGTGATGCCCCTTCGTAGTAATTGCGTGCGCCTACGTGGAGCTCTCTGAAGCTCTGTGTCAGCGCTGTGCTGGGTCTTCTTGCCTCCTGGAGCTCTGGTGTCAACCCTTGCTGGATGATTCAGCAGTGCCCTGGCAATTTTGTACTTGTGCTAGAAGACAACTCTGCCTCTACGCTAGCCCTTTTGGCTCTGCGTCAAGCACTGCGTGGGCCCTCTTGGACCAGCGTCAGTCCTTCCTAGGTCTGCGTTGCCTCCATTGGTGCTTCTCTACCTCTCTACTGAGTATTCGGGGTTCCAGATAAGATCCTCCAACCCCAACTAGCCTTGCCCCTCAACTGTAAGAAATCTCCTCAGTCAAATTTCCTCCTGAGAACTTCTCACCTCAGAAAATCGATTTCTTGATCTCTCTTGGTGTATCTTCCAAATGACCCTCAAGCCCCTTCTTATATCTTCCTATTGGACAATCAACGACCTAGATGAACTCCTAACCAAAGGCTGAGATCGTATTGACTTGATCTCCGTCTTTTTCTAGAAGATTCACCCACAATTAGATTAATACCCATTAATATTTTAATTTTCCTAAGTTTGGACTTAGGAACCCCATTAAAAATATTAATTATTTTAATATAATCGTCTTTGGGTGGAATTTCCCAAAACGGTTTTTGGGTTCTTTGGAATGCATGTGCCCAAGCTTCCCTGCAAAATTTGAGGTCTAGAGCACATCCTATGCTACCCCAAATCAACACTCCCTCTTAGCGAGGAATGTGCTCTAGTAATATACTGCTGCTGCATATTGCTCTGACTCTAAAGCATCGTCCTCTATGTTGCTGACGTCTGACATGTTCTCCACCAACTACTGCGCTGCTGCTGTAACTGTATTGCTTCCTTTGACACTTCCACTGCCAATGGTACATTTGTACTACAACTCCCTTTCAAATGTTGCATCTGCTATGCTACTAGCACTGCCACTGCTAACACTGCATCCGTACTGCAACTCAGTTGCTGAGAGAAGCAACTGAAAAACATCCAAAATTACTGAACTAACTGTGTTTAGCATGATACCACGTGAATGCTGGAATTGATTGCTGCTAGTCTATGCGCTAGCCCTCTGAATCTAATGCACTGCTGCTAACCTCTGCTCTGTGCCATCTGCACTGCTGCCAACTCTTCTCTGCGCTGTTTAATTTTGGTGCTCCTAGTCACTGCAATTGTCTCCCCGACATTCCTCAGCACCATCTGACACTATTCCATCCGGCTACTGCAAAATTGGGCTCCCGTAGCAAGGTATTGATCCAAGAGGTGGACTCCTCAACGATCCTACCCAACCGTAGCTCTTTCGAACTACAACTCCAAATCAGCTCACCTCCCTCGTGGAGGTATCTCGGTTGTCATGGCGAACTCTTCCCATTCGATCTTCGACGTTGCAACCTTAGGAATCCTTGTCCTTTTTCTTCAAAGGACATTGGAATGCATAATGGCCCATCTTGCCACATCTAAAACACTTCACCTTGGAGACATCCTTCTTTCGTCTTTGTTGCCCCTATTGTCCCTTCGATGCAAGGGTTGCATTCTCCTCCTCCTCCTTGGGCTTCGACCCATTGCTGCTACTGCTTCCGTCAAGTTTGACTTTGACCAAGTCTCTCCTCAGCTCCTCTAGTTTTAGAGTTGCCCACATCTCATCCCAATTCGGCAATGCTGCTCTGCCCAAGATACTCTGGACGAAGACTTGCCACTCATCTGAGACAAAATTGAGGGCTAGTCTAACTAACTCTAAATCCTGAGGTGTATGCCCCGCAATAGATAACTCATCACGGGTTTCCTTTAGCTTCGTGAGGAATGGATCCACACGCTCCCCCTTCTGCATTTGAGCAGATCTCAGATTTTGCTCCAAGTACATCTTTCGCTGCTTGGAAGATTCCTGATATAGTGTTGCCAAGGCATCCCACATCTCCTTAGCAGTTCCTTTGCTAGCGACGTGACACACCACGTGATCCTTGACTCCATCTAGGATCATCCTCTTGGCCTTCGCCATTTATGATCTGTACTTCTTTAGTGGATCTGCATCTGTAGAGACAACCACCACACTGTCGACATAAGTCTTGAGGGCATGCTCATCTAGAAGGAAAGACATTCTAGCCTTCCAGATGATGTAGTTGGATGCTCCGTCCAACCTGTCTTGATCCCTCAAGCCACTGGTTGCCATCTCCTCTGAAATACGTAGCTTCTAGGCTGGCTTACGTACTCCCTGATGGAGCTGGTAAGTCTATTGCTCCTCTGCTGCCCAAAAAATGTGAAATATTGATTTCCTCGACAAGAAACCACTGAGGAAGTATTCCTTCACTATGCGATTTTCTTCCTTCTTTTGACAGTTTTTCTTCCCAACACTTAGCTTACAGAAAACTATGTCCCTTTAGCTTTGCATTGAGACTCTGCGTGGCTCCCTCTGCCTCGGCAAATTCTTGATCCGACAGTCTTACCTCTTTGTTGACTCACTCAGAGAGAGACAACCTTGAAAATATAGCCCTCTTGGCTAGAATTGTGCTATCCCTCAGGGGATTCGAACTGTTGTTTACTGCAGCAAGTTGGCCCTTGCTTTAGTGCTAGATCTTCTCTCCCTGTTTCACATCAAATGCTCTGATACCATGTGAAAATTCCTAGATCTAACAATCTCTGGAATCCTACTGCAACCAGCTAAATCTACTTCACCTAGATCGTAAATTACATTACAAACTTATTTCAGGTTCTTCTTGAAATATTGAAGTAAATTACTGAAGCAGCCTACACCAAATTAAATATGATTCTGAAACATAGAAACTGAGCAAGGAAATACAAACACATAGGACACCATTATTTTTGGACAAAAGTCCCCAGAAAAATCCAATGCGGGAAAACCAATGCAACAGCTCTGAGGGTTTTATATTATTAAGCAGTAGTTCTAAATACAAATCTAGATGCCCTTCTAGCAATCGAGTTACAGAGAAAAAGACATTGGCAAAAAACTTAGTGATATTACCTCACTACACTTGGCAAATCCGGCTGATCTTACAGCTGAACTGACTATCCTCGACTACAACTGCGCTGCCCCTTCGCAGTAACTGTGTGGGCCTGCGTGGAGCTCTCTGAGGCTCTGCGTTAGCTCTGCGTTGGGTCTCCTTTCTTCCTGAAGCTCTGACATCAACCCTTCCCAGCTGATACGGCAGTTGAACTAACTATCCCCAGCTACAACTGTGCTGCCCCTTCGCAGTAACTGCGTGGAGTTCCCTGAGGCTCTATGTCAGCTCTGTGTTGGGTTTCCTTGCTTCCTGGAGCTCTGACCTCAACCCTTCCCGGATGATCCGACATTTGAACTGACTATCCCCGGCTACAACTGCGCTGCCCCTTCGCAGTAACTGCGTGGGCCTGCGTGGAGCTCTATGAGGCTCTGTGTCAGCTCTGTGCTAGGTCTCCTTGCCTCCTAAAGCTCTGACATCAACCCTTCCCGGCTGATTCGACAGCTCCCTAGCAATTTCGCACTTATGCTGGAAGACAACTCTACCTCTATGCTGGCCCTTCTAGCTCTGCGTCAAGCACTGCATGGGCCCTCTTCGCCCAGCGTCAGTCCTTCCTGGGCCTGCGCTACCTCCATTGGTGCTTCTCTGCCTCTTTGCTGAGTATTCGGAGTTCCGGAGAAGATCCTCCAACCCCAACTATCCTTGCCCCTCAACTGTAAGAAATCTCCTCAATCGAATTTCCTCCTAAGAACTTCTCACTTCAAGAAAATCGATTTCTTGATCTCTCTTGGTGTATCTTCCAAATGGCCCTCAAGCCCCTTCTTATATCTTCCTGTTGGACAACTAACGACGTAGATTAACTCCTAATCAAAGGGTCAAATCGTATTGACTTGATCTTCGTATTTTTCTAGAAGATTCACCCACAATTAGATTAAGACCCATTAATATTTTAATTTTCCTGAGTTTAGACTTAGGAACCCCATTAAAAATATAAATTATTTTAATATAATCGTCTTTGGGTGGAATTTTCCAAAACGGTTTCTGTGTTCTTTGGAATGTATGTGCCCAAGCCTCCCTGCAAAATTTGAGGCCTAGAGCACATCCGATGCTACCCCAAATCAACAGGCCAAGGCAATTCTAGGGAGATACAAGCAAAAATACCTTGACCTTTTTAGAAAATATGCTGATATTTTTGCCTGGTATTATGATGATTTAAAAACTTATGATATCAATATTATTCAACACAAGACCCCTCTAAAGTCTGAAATTAAATCCCACAAGAAGAAGCTAAGGTAGATTAATCCCCTGTTTCTCCCCTTGATTGAGAAGGGACTCAAGAAAATGCTCCAGGCCAAAATCATCGTAACCTTGAGATATTCAGACTCGGTGGCTAATCTGGTCCCTGTCAGGAAGAAGAATGGAGAGATCAGGTTGTGTGTGGATTTTAGAAATCTGAACAGGGCCTCCCTAAAGGATAACTATCCATTGCCTAAGATGGATTATATTTTGCAAAAAGTAGTAGGATCATCAAGACTCTCCATGATTGATGGTTTCTTTGGGTTCAACTAGATTGTTGTGCATCCTGAAGATCAGAAGAAGACAACTGTCACCACATCGTGGGGAACATTTAGATATGCTCGAATGCCTGTTAGTCTCATGAATGTTGGAGCTACTTTTGAAAGGGCGATGGATATAACATTTGTTGGTGAGAAGGATAAATTTGTGGTGTTTTACTTAGATGACATAACTGTTTTCTCAAAGTTTGATGAAGAACATTTGCAACATCTACAACACACCTTTGGGAACTGCAGAAAGTATGGTTTATCCTTGAATCTAAAGAAGTCACAATTTTCCTATACAGAAGGCAAGCTCTTGGGACATATAGTCTCAAGGGAGGGAGTGAGAATTGACCGTAAAAGGGTGGAAGCAATTAGTACCATCCCCTTGCCAAGAAACAAAAAGGAGATGTAGGTTTTCTTAAGGAGGATAAACTTCTTGAGGAGGTTTGTGCCCAGTTACGCTGAGATTGTTAAGTAGATCACATATACGCTGAGAAAAGACAGAGAGGTCAAATGGATCCTAGAGGCAAGTGAATCTTTCACCAGAATTAAGAAAGCCTTTAGAGAGGCTCCGTTCTTGGTTAGCCCTGATTATCAGAAGCCATTTCTGATTTTTTTCTTTTGCGTCCACCAATGCTGTTGCAGTTGTGCTACCGCAAAATAATGAAGAATAGAAAGAACAACCAGTGGCATTTTTCAGCCAAGTACTAAAGGATGCAAAGTTGAAGTATGTTATATTGGAAAAATAGGGCTATGCTTTGGTTAAGGGCGTGAAAGGCTTCAGGACCTATGTTCTACAGTGGAAAATAATTGCCTATGTTCCTACGACAATTGTGAAGGACATTCTCATGCAAGGAGACAACAAAGGAAATAGGGGCAAGTGGATAGCTAAAGTTTAGGAGTTTGACATGGATATCAAGCCAACTAAGCTGATAAAGGGGCAGGGTTTATCCAAGATCCTATCGGAGGCAAACTGCAAAGCCATGGGAAAAAATTGGTTGGCTGACCAAATGTAGTAAGTGAGGAGAACCAGTCTGATAAGAAAGATAATGGAATAACTTATAAATACCTCTATTCAGATTGGTACAAAAATATTTTCCACTATCTATTGTTTCTTAGCTACTCAGTTGGTTTTGATAAAGCAAAATATAGGGCCTTGAGAATGAAAGACCAGAACTATGTAATCACATATGGTCAACTGTATTGGAAGGATCCTAGTGGTATATTTCTATTGTGCTTAACTGAAGATGAAATTGTTGAGACCATTAATCAATACCATGGCTGTGATTGTGGAGGCCATTATAGTTGGAAGGTTACAAATCATAAAATCCTGAAGGTTGGTTTCTACTGGCCTACCTTGTCTTCTGATGTCTACAAGCTAGTGAGAGTTTGTAGGGAATGTCAAATGTTTGCTGAGAATAAAAAGTTGGCTCCATTGCCTCTGATTCCAGTTTTTGTGGAAGAACCTTTTAGGCAATGGGGTTTGGATTTTATAGGAGAGATTCACCCACCTTCTAGTGGGCAACATAAATGGATTTTGGAAGCCATTGATTACTTTACAAAGTGGGTAGAGGCCATTCCTACTCGAACTGCAACTAATTCGGTGGTCATGAAGTTTCTTGAGGAAAATATTTTTGCCAGGTTTGGATGTCCGAAGAAGATAGTGATTGATAATGCCCATGTGTTTAAGTTTGCAAGACTCATTGATTTCTGCCGAAAGTATAATGCCATACTTGATCACTCTACCATCTATTATCCACAGGGAAATGGGTTGGCCGAGTCATCAAACAAGACAGTGGTGACAATTTTAAAGAAAACCATTGCAGAAAACAAGAAAAACTGGGATTCCCAGCTTAAATTTTCTGTTTGGGCTACAGTGTTCCCTAGTCAATTGGCCAGGCCAGTGGCTAAGTTATTTTAGGATGCAGAGGAGGAGCCAAATCCATTAACTAGGAGGATAAACCAGTTGGTTGAATTGCAGGACAATAGAGAGCAGGTAGCTTAGAATTTGCTCAAACACTAGGATAAGATGAAGGCCTTGTTTGATAGAAAGACGAAAGACAAAGATATCCAGTTGAGGGACCTTGTGCTTAGGTGTGATGTTAGAAGGGAAGACAATGGCAAGCATGGAAAATTTGATCCCTTGTGGTTTGGGCCATTCAAAGTACCTAAAGCCAAAGGTAACAATACATTCACCTTGGAGAACTTAGATGGAGAAGTGTTTGCGCTGCCTATTAATGGGCAGTACCTCAAGTACTACTTTCATCACTAAAGCCGAATACACATTGGCATTGTAAATACCCGTGAGCCACTATCAATACCAGAGTGTTTGTTTCATTTTCAGTTTTGTATTTATATTTTTGACTCCATGCCCAACAAAAGGATAATAGTTTGTAGGTTCTCAATGCCCTGCAGGCCAAGACTCTATCGCCAATTGGAGCCAATGTTGTACCCTCCTTTTTGTTTCTCTTGAGGTTCATATAACTAAGGGTTTGAAGTGCATAGCATATCAGAGTTTGGAGCCTTTTTCAGAGCAACATATGCGCTCAAAGATTATATCGAACCTATTCAATCAGAAACTGCTTTGGATAAAATTTCCAAAGATATAAAGAAGTCTAAAATTGGCCTCCTGAATCAAAAGATAGGGACAACCAAAGTTGGGCCCATGAAAGTCAAAACCATGGAAAACCCTGTGACCCTGAAATTTCGTAATTCATTGGAAAAACTATTACAAAAGCTCTAGAGACCAGAATACCATGGATCCGGTAATTGTCAGAGCCGGGGCTGTTTACTGACGGAACCCTGTAACGAATATTGGAAGCCTATATCCCACGACCCCGGAACCCCAATAACTTTCGTTAAATAAAATTTTGAGGCCGCCAGGGTTGAATCATTCACCAAAAGAATTGCACGCGCAACAAAGGATTCGGGACCTTTCTCACTCCCCCCCCTCAACAAGACAGGTGACAACACGTAATTTGGTGAAGGTAATGTCAACAACCACCCACTGGGAGGTGGACACATGGCAACCAAATTTGAAGTTTTCAAGTACTTAAGGACCATGATATGGATGACACATGGATCAATCAATCACAGGGTGACACATGAATTGGTTTGATGTCCACATGACATCATCCTAGAGGTTTACTCCAGAAGATCAGAAGCCCCATGACAGTGTCTTATTGCATTTTAAAAGGAGCTGGGTTTCTGAGGACCAGGTCACTAGAGCATCGGGGCAGACGGGTTCCAACTCAATATTCAATAGTGCCATTCTCATTGTGGAGGAGTCGCCAAGTGGCAGTGGGCCTTCCACATTTCTCAAATACACACAATTAAGGAGTGAGCACCTGTGGAAAGGATCACTGCCCATCTAAATGTAGTGTCACCCGAGAGGAGTTTCGACGGATAAATAAGCAAGGCGGTTAAGCCAGTGCTTGCCGTCATAAAGTTAGAGTCAATAAAGCAACATTCGCAAATCAACGTTGAGATTGATTCCGGAGAGTCGAGCCTTACCTCCAATTCCGCCCAGGCACCTTGCCGGGAATGATAAAACTGGCCTGCCACCTAGCAGGTCAGCGCAGTGACCACATCCGCCACTGGGACCGCTATCAAGCGAGCGCGAGATTAGATTGGCATATCATCCTCCTCTATTGTCCTCTGCCCAATCCAACTCCGCCATGTGTTCCCCCCTTGCGCCATCTCCTCAATTCTCCCGCCTAGTAAATTCCCACAAACTAGCCATTGTACCCCGCACCCTAATCGTTGTACTACAAATTGCCTATTTAAACCCAGTCTATGTCAAGCCCTGCCATTTGTTTACAGGTTACCTCTGATCAGTTGCTCACTAGAGTGAAATCCTTTGTGCACTCACAACGTTCTATTCTTCTAACTCACCAAGAAATCCTTAACCACCCTCATCCAGAAGATATGAAGAAAGATAAGGGGAAGTTGAAGACGCCTGTGCAACAACCCGCCGACCCTTTTGGAGAAACTATAGATGAAAAGTTTCCTGAGATGGGACTATTCTCAGACACAAATCAAGCCTCATTCCCCACCCGAGTTGGCAATACTCCTCAATCTTTAGAAATCATGGCACAGATGGATAGTTGAACATGGGTCCACTTTGAAGGATCAAGCAAGCCGACATTGAGGATCTCTTTTGATTTGAAATCATATCATATCATTGCCATTTTGGTAATTTCGTATATATTTTATATTCAAGAAAGAATCAAGTTGCTATGTAATGTTTAGAACAGTTAGGCATTTGGCACGCTGGCACAACTGATTAGTGTAGACAACTGTCGCATTAGAATATATTTTGTAACTGTTTTTGTTAGGACTCTCTCCGTAGGAGAGAGCAAGAACTCATTTGTAAGGGTTCGATTTTCATTCTAAGAGGCTGCAATATTCTGCAAGTTCTGATAGTTAATGACATGTATGCTGTTATGAAAGACTAATGAAGAGCTTTTGGTGATTCCAAGCATTGATATGTGAAGTATGTGTTCTTGTTTATGTTTATCATTTTTCATATGTGTTTCTTTCTTCTTAGAAATTGTGTAATTGTAGCTACTAGAATTCAATCTTATATGTTAGATTTATCTATGTCATGTTATAGAAAACGGTTGTAAATGTGAGATTGAAAGCCTTAAAATGTGCTGCGTGGTTTCTAATTTCATCTCCTTCATCTACATATTATTCTGTTGAAATTTACTGCACAGGATTCTACTTCTAGCCCTTTGCACTAATTATCTTTCTCTATCTCTTCCCTCACCTATACTACAACTGCTAAAGAAGCTTCACTAGTGTGCAGGCCACCCTGGCTGAACTTTACTTATTAGGAACAATATGTTGTCAATGTGTGTAATGTGTATGGTCTGTGTGTGTGGTTTTCTCTTTCCACCCAAAGCGGATTCTGCCACTGCAATTGCTGCAAAACCCTCTGTGTCCAACTAAGGGATCTGCTCAGCGAATACTGATTTGCGTCACTGAAACTACTTTTTGGTTTTTCTACTGCCTGCTGAAACTGCTTCTAGGCTCTGTGATTTTTTCTTCCACCGGCACTGGAAAAATCAAACCCTCTGCTTAGTAGTTCGAACTGCTAAGCGAGTTTGTGCGCAAATCCCAGAAACTCATCCTGCTGCTCCCTCTGAACAACGAATTTTTGCCTCTGCTTCTGAGCTTCTCTGCTGATCACTCACGCTTTGATACCATGTGAACTTTTCAACTTCTATTGTAGTAACTGGAAATTGTTCTCCTAATTGTTAATTAATTTAACAATTTATTTTCCCACACAAAAAGCGAATAATTCCCTATTGCAATTTTCACCAAATCAAATTTTGCAGGAGATAAACTTGAAACTGATAAATACTCTAGCATACACACATAAAAATTAACACGGTTATTTTTGGACAAATGTTCCATGAAAAACCCATCTTGGAAAAATTGGTGCAACAACTGAGGGTTTTTATTATTATATAGCAATGAATTTATCTGAGTACAATTTGGATGCCGAAAACTGGCAACCCTGTAGATAAAATATTGGCAAAAATGTAGGGAGGAATTTTCCTCACCCCACAAGCAAATCCGTGCTCTGACTGTAGCTCCAAGTGAGCTGTCCAAACTGCTTTTGCACATGCTTGCATCACTCTAGCGCAGTCCCTTCTACGCTCAGCCTGGATCAACTGCTCCTTAAGATGTCTAGTTTGTTGCTGACTGGGAAAATGTCTCTCTTGGCCTCTGGAACATCTTTCTGGCCTATGGAACTGAAACTTGACTTCTCCCTAGGAGAATCAAATTGCCTCTTAGAGGCTTCTGCGCAACGCCCTACGTCAGCCTCATTGTGGTCCTTCTGCCTCTCTGCAATGTACTTCGCCGGATTTGAAAAACTTCCTCTGGCCTCACTGCCCCTGCCCCTTCCCCTCGCTGCCTCTGCTTCCCTATTGAATCTCGAACTCTTCCAACATTGCTGGCTCTCTTGAAAATCGAACTCTCCAAGGAAATCAAACTCTCTGTGGTTCTCAGAAGTGTGTTCTCCATTCACCCATTGAATTCTTCCTATAATCCTCTGTTGGACCTCCAACGACCAATATTAAAACATAATCAAGGGCCTAGATTAATTCTCTATCGATCCGTGTGAGTTTCTAGATTATTCACACCTTATCTCAATTAATTTTGATTAATTAACCCCTTTTCCTAAGTTTAGACTTAGGAAATGATTAAAAATAGAGTAATAATCTAATTGAGACACTTCTAGGTGGAATTTCCAAAAACAATTTTTGGGTTATGGAGAGCCCCTGTGTTTTAGCCTCTCAAAGTTTCAAGACTAGAACACCTCCAATGTTACGGAAACTAACATGTGATATACAGTTGTTTCTTGTGCCTAAATGCTAATATTGACATAAGTAATACATTGAGAACATCTAAATGGGGATCTTGGGTATTTGAAATTGTTGGCTACTTCATTGTGATAAAGTGCTCCAATTTGTTCTTGTGTACAATTTTTTATCATAAGAGGAATTAACTAACACATTAACAAGTTCTAATAAGCTCTTGCTAATTTGTTTCATTGAATTTGTCTCTATTGTTTCATTGGGATATTTCATAAAGGCCATAAGTACTTCGTTTACTTGCTCTTGTTATCTCGTGTTGAATATCATTTGGATTTCAAGTTGATTTCTTGTTGAAGTACTTAGTTCACTTAATTATCTCGTTGAAGCAATCACTCACATCTTGCATTTCCATTCTAAGTTAGAAATGCATTTATAAAACATACCTCCAAGCATAAGCTTGGTTGTAAGAAGATAGGACTACCTTCTCCAGAGTCCAAACAATTTGAGGACTTTAGATCCTCATTCACAGTTAACATAGGTGACCTTGCAGTTCTCTTGCAGGCAATCCCTTGTAGGAATGGAGGCACCTAGGTGGTTAGAACCCCGCGAGAGATATCGTTAATGAGGCCATGGCCTCCTTCCTTTGGGCTTCTCTCTACAACTTGCATTCGAGACTAGTTTCAAAATAATTGAGGAGAAGGAATCACTTAGATTAGACATATAATTAAAAGTAACCAATAGCTTGCATCTCACGTAGTTTTAGGTTATGCACTTCATATAGGATAGATCTTGCATATTGCAACAACTGTTCATTCGGTAATTTGGAAATTTAATCCTAATTGTGCAAGTAATTAATCTCCTAAGGCACTGATCTCCAATTTAAAATATTAAGGAATCTAACCAAAGTGTGCTTGATAATCATACTTGCCTCTTAATTCCATCCAAGTTGCTAGGCCATTCAGTTGTGTCTCCTTGACTTGTTGGTTCCCAACAAGTTGTTCTTCATCTTATCCATAGGGACTGCCCCCCTTAGTCCGTAGTTAGGAGACAACTTAAACGGAGAAGGTAGGGGATTAGAGTGACAACCCCTACCCTGAGTGTTGTTGCAATTTTGTGTACAATTTGAGCGACAATAGACCCAATGGAAAAATGTAGACCCAGATGGGGCAAATGTGAAAAGGGTTTGTAATGAGCGGAGGGGAGTGAGATATATGGTATCGGGAAGCACGGCCACGGAACCAAAATCAGGGTTTCCAATGTAGTGCCACTCATAAAGCTAGTAGCCAATAAAGATCCCACGTGACTAGGATACAAGATTAATCCCCAAATTAAGGTAAGGGATCAAGAGTACAGTCAAAGTCCGTTCTTTTTGTCGAATCCCCCCACTAATCCATGCCCAAATGTGCCCAAGAAAAGCAAGCATAAACGCCCAATTACATAATGAAAAATCATACCTTCAAGGTTGGATGGCCCACCTTCAAACATACGATTGTAACAAATGATCGAGGGCACATACTGACTAGCTTAGGTGGCAGAGAATAGTAGCACGTCGAGCTATCAGGTGGATGCAAGCGGTTGTTGGTTGTCGTCCGAAGACAAATCCTTGAGAAAATTTCTCCTATAGGGTTCAGCCACTGGTGGTGGGTAATAGGATGGTTAGGTTCATCTTTTACCTTCTTCTTTCCTTTCTCCTTGTTGCCTCCCATTTCTTTCTCAAGACCAAAGTTATCATCTCTAGTTTCAATCCTTCATAGTTTTCTTGCAGCAGTTAGGTTTCCTTCTATCTCAACTGCATCAAATTGCATGTCTACCAAGGTTCTAGGTCTTCTCTCTCACATCATGACAAAGAAATCAGGTTCAAAGGTAGTGACATAATTCACCATAGCAGCAGTGGGAGTAGTTTTTATCTCATTTGGGATTTTGTTATAGAGCTTGTTGAATTTTTTAGTGAACTCTTCTATGTTCTTAAATGGTTTCTTTTTAATTGCTGAAAATTCAGTGAGGTAGTATTGGAAATCCTTCTTCTCTCCTCACTGGGTTTGGAATGTCCTCTCTAAGTCATCCCATGGGTACTGAGAATTAGTGGGAAGAGTACGAAATCATTTTCGTACATCTCCTTCCAGGGTTTGCATAAAGAGTCTCATAAACACGTCCTCATCCTCCACCATAAAGTTTGTTGGTAAAGTATCGGAAAGCGCTGATATGTTCTTCGGTAGTTCTTCTCTTTTCATCACTAAATCTAGGCAAAAGTTTCAGATAGTTCTAAGGCATGTAATGCAAGACTCGAGGCAATTCCAAAGGCACATATCGAGCTGCTACCCAGGCCAATGACTGGTTAGGTTGGTTTTGCTGATTGCGAGATTGCCCTTGCCCAACCATGATGTGCTGTATAATGATATCTCTAGTGGCAGATGATATTGGGGTTCTAGTTTTCCCTATTGCTTCCAGAGTTTATGCAAGGTGTGGATGAGAGTGGAGTTTTTGAAGTATGAGGGATGAGTAAACCAGGATGTTCATGTATTGGTTGCGAGGAGGGTATGTCAGTGTGGATAATCTTTGAATGACTGAGTTGAGAGATCACAGTTGGACAAACTTGGGATGTAGAATTGGTTGTGCGATCCTTAGAGGGTCTAGCTTGTAGATTTTTGTTTTGTTGTTTATAAATGTACAAAAATACTTAGGATTAAAGACTGGAAGTGTGAGGTTTGGGTCCGGGTTACTCCAGGTATGCCTCCTCGAAGAAGCTAGAATGTGAATCTAAAAATTATGAATTATGTGTTGAAGAGATAAAAAGAATTATAATGAATATGTACAATGGGTTAACTAGGTTTGCAAGCTATCATTGTTGTGCTGTAGTGGTGAGTATACGACAGTAAGGTAATTGACAAACAATGGATGATACAAATAGTGGAGTCGCCAGGTGGAACACAACTGATAAATTCAGATTCTGTCCACCTACAAGATCTTATAAAGTTGTTGTTTCTCCCAGGGAAAATATTCAAATCATCCTTGGCAATGGCGCCACGAGATGTTAGGGCCGCAGAGTCGCACAATGTTGTGCTATACTGCAGAGCATGGGGACATCTAAATCTGATTTTAATTCCTTCTTGTTAGTTTTTTTTTTGTACTGAAAAATATGCAGATGAGAATGCCAAAGATTCATTTAAATTCTGCTAAGTACATTTCTGTGTATTCCTAAGTTTAAGTGTTCATGTGCTTGGTCCTTTTTATAGGGTTTCAACAAGAACGTAAAAGATAACAGCTGTCAGCAAATTAAATCAGGTCTTGTTTCTGTTTGTATAAATTTATTTATGACGAAATGACTGTGAAATTTATTCATAATTTTGCTGTTGTTTTTCTATGTGTTTTTAGATATGAATTTTCATGCACTTTAGTTCTTTCACAAAGTTTTGACAAGAAAATAAAAGGTACAAAGAGCAGATTTCAGCCATCCAACTAAGATTTTTAATTTCTGTTTAAACTTTCAGTTTCTTCTGAGAATTCAGGTAAGGGAAAATATCAACGGTTCATAAGGGTTTTGCTGGGCATAATTTCTACTTGTTTTCAGGTTAGAGCATCCCTGTGCCTTGGGTTTGACCTAAAAGAAGTAAGGGTTCAATGGGAAAAAGAAAGACAGAACATATTTCAGCAAACTAAAATGAGCAATTAAAAATTCAACTGTAAGAAACAGTGATTTGAGTTTATGCATTTTCATTCCAACCCAAGTAACGTTTACCAAAATAATAAAGATACTATTCACAATCTTGATAAATTCTACAGAAATTAAAGAAAATTTAATTTAGGACAATTCCTCTTGAAATGCCCATATTCATTACATTCATAACACTGAATCTTAGACATGTCAATTTTCTTTTGAAATTTCTTCTGAGGCTTGAATTTTCCAACCATTCCTTTCTTCCTCATCATAGCTGCAAATGCTTGTGTTTGTTCATTTGATCCAACGCCATTCTTTGCTTTTAATCTGGTGTCTTCAACATTACATAATGCCCATAGATCACTGAATGGTGTAGCTTCCTTCTTTCCATAGATTTTTGATACAAAGTTGCCCCATTCATCTGGTAGTGCATTGAGTACACAAGTGGTCATCTCTGGTCTGACATTGTTTCTCCTAGCTCTTCTTGTCAATCTCTAATTTGAGATATCTTCATGAGATATGAAGCTTCCCCTTATTCCTTTGATACTTTCATCTTGTATAATTCAGTTCTTAAAGATATTATTTCCCGAGCTGTACTTACAGAGTACAACTCTACCAACTTGTCATAGATCTCTTTTGATGTCTTCAATTTTGCTGCAAAGGGAATAGGAGAATCCTTGATAGATTCAATGAGGATTCTTTGAGCCCTTATTTCTCCTTTCATATATTTTGACAATGCTTGAGATTGTTCTTGAGGAGGCTTCGTGATGGAGCCCTTGAAATACTCAAAAGCTTCATTTTCTATGAGAATCAAATCTATTATCTTCTTCCATGTAAGGTAGTTTGATGTACCAACAAGTTTATTGTTCTCCTTGCAGAATTAGTCATTTGATTTTTAGGATGAAACATAGATATAAAGTACTTACCCGACAAATGAAGATGCCTCATTGTTGATGATGTCTTCCAGTAGAGTGTGATATTTAGAATAAGGTAGGGATGATCTACCTTCTTCAAAATGGTTATTCATTTTCTTCAAGATGAGAGAGAGATGTTCTTCTTCCTTCACAAGTGCTTCAGGTGTGATTTTTTCTTCAATATGAGGGAGATCACTTTGATTCTTTTGATGATGATAAAGAATCTGGAGGCTTCCCAAAATACTTTAAATGTGTAGAGTCCTTTCTTTGAGATGGGGGTGGGGTCCTTGAGGTCTTCTTTTCTTCTTCCAAGAGTCCTTCTTTCAAGATGATAGGGTCTTTGTGATGTGATGACTAGATCTCCTTGATGTTCTTCCTTTTATATTCAGTCCTTATGATCTTTAAAGTTTAAACTGCCTTTCCTTGTCACCTTAGCTCTGATACCATGTTGAGAAATCTAGGGCAGCTAGATTAGGGTGGTTTCTCTTTTTTTTGATAACTTCTTGTGATATTCTTTACTTCAACTTGTAGTATTTATAATTAGCTTCTTATTCTTCTCTTGATTATTATAGTGTTGTTATCATCAAACAACTACAAAAACATGAAGATCAATAGAACAAGTGGACACAAGATATAGGCTGCTAGCGAGGGCCAAAACTGTTCCTAGAGAGGAAAACCCACAAGAAATTCTTCTTTTCTTATAGAATTTTCAAATGACGAATTCAAATACACTTAGACACAAGACCAAGACCCCTCCAAGACCAAGTCAACATTTCTTTAGATGATCCTCTTTTCCACAAAAGTCAACCAGTCAAACAACTCCAAACTTCAGATTTCGGTTACTACTTCAGGTCTGTAATTTCTCAGCCCTTCTGTAGCAGCTGCAACTTCAAACGTGTGGGTGATAGAGGCTAAATTAGGCCTTCTCTCTTCTTTTCTTGGATTGATCTTGTCTCCTTAGGTATTCAGCCTTAAAACTTGATCTTCTAGCAACATAATTTAGACTTATTGATGGAGAACTTCAATGTGATCTTGAAACTGCAGAAACCCTAGCTACAACTCGCATGAGTGAGAGAAATTGACCTGAAAAAATCAGATTTGTTGTCTTCTAGCCTTTTCTTGATCTTTGCTTGCTTGTATACTTCTTGTGATAGAACTTGCTTGGATGCCCTCCTTCAAATAAGGTCGAATGTACTTATATATAGCTTTACATGAGGCTCGAATTGCCCTTAATGAGGTTGACTTCTTCTCTGTAGGTCAACTTGATCTTGGAGGGGTACTATGACATATTTTGACTCTAAATAAACTCTTTTGACTTGTACAAGATACCCAATGGGGTCTATTGCATATAATAATGACTCTTTTGACTTCTTGACTCTATGACTAACCTTAGAAGCACACAATGGGTGCTTAGACCTAAAACAAATTGACCTAGAGCATGAAACCCATGCTAATAAAATAATAATAATAATTTTTCATTCACTTTTACATCAAATGCATAAAATCAAGAATACAGATTCTTGTGACAACTAGTTGGTTGATAATGGTGACCGAAGGAACTTTACTGGCTATAAAAAAGTGCTCTCTAATTTGGTTGAGAGTGAGATTGATTTGAAAATCATTATTAGAGACAACTCTACATATCTTATAAGGGGATCTAGTTCTGTTTCTTTCCATCTGGATTATGGTAAAACCTTATTTCAAGAAGTTTTGTATGTACCTAGTCTGAAAAAGAATCTTGTGTATATTTCTGCTTTAAAAGATAAATGAAAGAAGGTTGTTTTTATTAATGGTAAAGTTCTCACTTGGCCGATGAGACCTAGCATGAGAGATGCCTTCACTCTAGGATCAAGATGTGAAGGTCTGTATAAAGTCAATGGAATACCTATTCATGTATTGATCCATGACAACAATCATCAAAGTGAACTTTGACACCGAAGGTTCGCTCATTTGCACTATAAAGCATTACATCATGTGAGAAACATGGTTTTTGGAATGCCGAAGATTAGATATGATCATGATGGAGTTTGTCTTGGGTGCACTAGTGGGAAGCAAGTGAAGGGACCATTCCCTTCAAACAAAAGCATAACAAATCAGGTATTGCATCTTGTACATTCTGATTTATGTGGACCAATGCTTATAACTTCTCTTGGTGGTTACTTATATTATATAATCTTTCTGGATGTTTTTTCTCGCAAGACATGGATTTATTTTCTGAAAAATAAAAGTCAAGAATTTAACATGTTTAAAGATTACAAAGATCTATTAGAAAAACAAATTGGAAAGCATATCAAAATCTTCAGATCTAACAATGGAGAAGAGTTCACTTTCAATGATTTCATTGACTTTTGCAAAGAAGCTAGAATAAAAAAAGAGACCATCGTTCCATATATCCCTGAACAAAATGGTGTGGCTGAGAGAAATAATAGAACTATCATGGAAGCAGTCAAAGCTATGTTGCATGATCAGAAATTGCCAAAGTTTCTATGGGGAGAAGTTGCGAATAGAGTTGTCTACGTTCAAAATAGATCTCCTCACCATGCTCTAAACAAGAAGACTCCTGAAGAAGTCTTCACTAGCGAAAAGCTCGAAGTTGGGCACCTGGGGATATTTGGCTACCTTGTCTACTTCCATGTCCTAAAAGTGAAGAGGAACAAGTTGGAAGCTTCAGGTAAGAAAGATACATTTGTTGGTTATTGTAAGAATTCTAAAGCTTACAGAATATACGTACCACGACAAAGAAATATAGAGTTTTGCAAAAGTGTAACATTTGATGAAGATGTAGCTCTTGGAAAGGCAAAAGACACTCCTCTTCCTCCTACTAATGTCGATAGTTAAGATGATGCTTTTGAGATACAAGAAAATCTTGAGCCTGAAATTGATCTTGCTGATGAACCTATGGATCCCATGGATCCTTTGGATCCTCCTCCATGTGATACTTGTTGATTTGGGGTAGCATCGGATATGATCTAGCCAAGAAATTTGATGGAGAGGTTGGGGCACATGAGATGTCCAATACCCAGAAAGGGTTTGGGCAGATTCTAAATAGATCAGGAGATATTAAAATAATTAATATTTTTAATGGAGTTCCTAAGTCTAAACTTAGGGAAAATAAAATATTAATG
>APFE031477408.1:23572-85347 GCA_000404065.3 Pinus taeda
TTGGGCAGATTCTAAATAGATCAGGAGATATTAAAATAATTAATATTTTTAATGGAGTTCCTAAGTCTAAACTTAGGGAAAATAAAATATTAATGTGTATTAATATGAATCTGTGTTAGAATGGTCCAAAAGACATGGATCAAGCCAGATCTAATCTTAGCTTTTGATTAGGAACTTAATCTCGACCATTGAGATGTCATCAGGAAAAGTATAAGAGGAGGCTTGAGGGTCACTTGGAGAGAACACCAAAAGTGATCAATCATTCTACTGTCTAGAGCGGGGTTTGCTAAGAGAGATAGAATCAGTGATCGGGAGATAAGCTGAGGGGCATTGAGTACAGAGACACGGAGAAGGCATAGATTGTGTCAGAAAAGCAGTGCAACAACCAAGGAGAGTGACGCAGAGCCAACAAGGGCTCATGCAGGGCCACGCAAAGGCAACCAAGTGCTACACAAAGTACCAGAGGCGCCAGTATGTCTGACGTAGAGGCCCAGAAAGCTCACGCAGGGCCTCTTGGGGCTGACGCAAGCCAAGAAAGGTTGACGCAGGGCTAGTGTGAGACAAAGAGGCGCTGACGCAATCCAATTTCAGCAGACGCTGGGGTTGTAGAGCAGTTTTGTGCTGAGGCGCTGCCAGAAGGATTTTCCGAGGTTTCAGCCAGGAGATTTCTCTCAAACTGTGAGGTATAGTTACTAAAGAAATTCTCTGTTGGGTAGGCCAATTTTGACACCCAAATTGTACTCTAATATTGCTTAATGAGAAAACCCTCGGATAGCTGCACCGGTTTTCCCACATTAGGTTTTTCTGGGGACATTGATCCAAAAATAATGGTGTCATGTGGTGTGTTTGTTCTTGTTTCTTTTAGTTTCTAATCGGTAACATGTTGAGCATGCACTGGTGTTTATTTTCAGTATTTACTTTGTAAATAACTTGTTAAAGAAAAATAACAAGTAGGTAGGAATGAATCAAAAAAAGTGCATGAAGGGTTTCTAAACTAACTTAGAAACTTCAACAATACTCCTGCTAAAAGGAGACCTTTATGGCTTCGCGACACCTTTCAAGATGCTGATAAACATGTTTCTCCTAGAGGAACCTTCCGAGAAAGCAAGAAACCATGTTGATTCCAAGGATATGTTGTAGCCATGAGCAACATATTCAAGCTTAACCATGCACTTTCGAAGAAACTGTGAACGCTCAAGTGTGGAAAGATGCAATGGTTGACAAATATGAGTCCAACATTCATAATGATGTATGGGAAGTGATTCAAAAACCCCAAGGTAAACCTGTTGTGTCTTCTAAATGGTTGTATAAAATTAAACGTGGCGTTGATAGCAGTATTGCAAAATATAAAGCTAGATTTGTGGCTAGAGGTTTCTCTCAAAAAGAGGAAATAGACTATGATGAGATCTTTGCACCGGTTACCCGTTATACAACCATTTGATCCATTGTAGATCTAGCTACAAGCCAATGATGGTCTCTTCACTAAATGGATGTGAACGCTTTTCTGCATCTCAAGGAAGAAGTATCTGTGGAGAAACCACAAGGCTTTGAAGTACATGACTAGAAAACTCGTGTGTAGACTGAAGAAAGCCCTCTATGGTTTGAAGCAAGCTCCAAGAGCTTGGTATGCCCACATTGATAGCTTCTTGATGAAGCTTGGTTTTACTAGAAGTAATGCTGATCCAACTCTTTACTTCAAGACAATCCAAGGTATGCCTTTGATTTTAATATTATATGTTGATGATTTATTTTTGACGGGCAGTGAACCTCTTATTCTCTAGTGTACGAGGGAGTTAGTTTCCGAATTTGAAATTAAAGATCTTCACTTAATGCACTACTTTCTGGGTCTTGAAGTATGGTAGAAACTTGGTGAGATTTTCCTTTCTCAAGGAAAATATGTTGTCAAGCTGCTTGAAAGATTTGGTATGACAAAATGTAAATCCATGAACACTGCAATGGGGATGAACTTCAAGACGCTATGTGGTGAAGTTGCAGGCCTTGATTTGGCAAATCCTTCTGAGTATCGTCAATTGATTGGGGCACTAATGTTCTTAGTGAACACTAGACTAGACATATGTTTTGTAGTCAATACTCTGAGCCAATATATGATTAAACCATTTCATGCCCGTTGGATTGCTGCAAGCATTTGCTGAGATACTTGGATGGGACCATCAATTTGGGATTGAAATATACTGCTGATGATATAAGACTACATGGATACTCGGATGCTGATTGGGCTGGTAACTCTACTGGTAGAAAAAACACATCTGGGTGTTGCTTCAACTTAGGATCTGCCATGATATCTTGGATGAGCAGAAAGAAAAACTTTGTAGCCCTCATCATGATTGAAGTTGACAACATTGCTGCTAGCATGGCTAGTTGTGAGGCATTATGGTTGAGCAAGCTCTTTGGAGAGCTATTTGAGCATGTTTTGGAAACAACAATAATTTACTACGACAATAAGTGTGGGGTTCGACTTGCAGAAAATCCCATGTTCCATGACAAGTCCAAGCATATTGAGATCAAATATCACTATATCCAGGATATGGTGCAGAGAGGAGCAGTAAGATTCCATCATATAGCAACCGATGACCGGATCTATGACATTCTTACCAAGCCTTTGCCGAAAGTAAAGTTCTTGGTTTTCAGAGAGCAACTTGGACTAACGAATGTGACCCTTCTTAGCGAGGGTGGTCATGGTTGATGACCCTTGGATGTGCGAGATCAATGTCATGTGTTGACAAGTGGATCCCCCTAAGCAGTGATGAACCATGGATGTGCGAGATCCTTGTCATGTGTTGACAAGTGGATCCCGCCAAGAAGTGATGAGCCTTGGATGTGCTAGATCCTTGTCATATATTAACAAGTGGATCCCCTCAAGAAGCTGTTGATTTCTGTAGCATAGGATGTGCTCTTGCTTTGAAATTTTGCAGAGAGGCTAAGACACATGCATTCTCCAATACCCAGAAATTGTTTGGGAAAATTCCACCTACAGATGGTTTAATTAAAATATTTAACTTTTTTAAATGGTTCCCTAAGTCTAAACTTAGGATATCTAGTTAATTAAAGTGTAGTAATTAAATCAGGTGTGAATCTTTCAGAAGAAAACGAGGATCGACTCCCTATTAATCTTAGCCCTTGATTATGTTTTAACCTTGGCCATTGGAGCTCCAACAAGATATTATAAGGAATTTTATGTGGTTGGAGAAGTACACTTGAGTAGTTTGATTTTGCTAGAGAATCGATCTCCTAAGTAGCAACTGTGAGTTGCCCAAAGTGATTCTAGAGGCTGGATTAGATTCAGATCGCTAGACAGTGTGAGATTTTTCTCACTATCTCCTTGTCAGTTTTTCCTTGTATTCGATAGCCAGTTTGGGCATCCAACGATTTGTATTCAGATTATTGCTGCATATTAATAAAACCCTTAGCTATTGCACCAATTTTCCCACATTGGGTTTTTCCGGGGACATTGTCCAAAAACAACTATGTTGATGTGTGTGTTTATTTCTCTTCAGTGCAGTATTTAGCTTCCACAGTATTTTATTTTGTGTAGGCTGCAGTGTATGCATTTCTGTATTTGCTGTAGAAAACTGCAATTAACTTGTGCAAGTAATTTAACAAGTAGGTGAAATATTATCAGTTTGTTGCAATAAGATTTGGGGTCATTGAATTTTCGCATGGTATTAGAGGAAAGATTGTGAGTAGAAGAGCTCAGTTGCAGAAAGAAAGGGGGAGTTCAAAATTATTGCAGAGGTAGCAATTCAAAACCCTTGAGGCAGCACAATCCTTGGGCCAACAGGTCGAAGTTTTTAGGAGAAGTCGATTTCTTTGAATGAGTTGACAGAGAAAGTCGATCTCCAGATTGAAGCTTTCCAGAGGCAGAAGGGAGCAACGCATTTTTCCTTGTAGAGCAAATCTTCAACTAGGACACAGTTATTTTGCAGCAATTGCTGGCAGAATAACGTCGATGGGAGAGAAGAGCACATACTAAGGGAATTTCTTCCTCAGAGAAATTCTAGCCAAGAAGTTCGAATTTTCCAAGTAGAGCAATAGAAGTTGTGTGCGGAATTTCTCACTCCAGAAGGGAGTGCGAATCATTGGGCAGCAGCTGCGCAGAGGAGAAGAGGGAGCAATTCGATGCTATTTTCGGGGAGATGGCATCAACTCGGTTGAGAGATCAAGATCGGTTGGATGGAGCCTCCAACTACGTGATCTAGAAGGCTAGCATCTTCAACCTTCTAGATGAGCATGATCTCAAAGCTTATGTCAATAGTGTGGTAGCTGTGCCCGCCGATGCAGATCCGCTCAAGTAGTAAAAGGCTGAGATGGCGAAGATTAAGAGGATCATTCCTGACGGGGTTTGAGATCATGTAGTATCCCATATAGCGAACAAGGATATTGCCCGACAGATGTGGGAAGCCTTAGCTATGCAATACGAAGGGTCTTCCGAGCAGCAGAAGATGTACTTAGAAGAGAAGTTGAGATGCATGAGGATGTAGAAGGGGGAGTATATAGACCCCTTCCTTAAGAGGCTTCAAGAAGTCTAGGATTAGCCGGCTTCAGTAGGGTCACTGCCCCAGCCTACAGAGTTTGTATGATTAACATTGAATAACTTTTCTGAAGATTTGCAAGTTTTCTTCCAAAGCATCCTGGGCAGAGAAAACCTGTTAGATTGGGAATATGAGTGGGATGATCTGCATCAGGAGGATATGAGGCGTGATCTGGTGAAGGCCACCATCAATGGTAGTAGCAGTGGTGGGGTGAAAGCAATGAAGGAAGAGGAGCACGTGGCCCTTGCATTAAAGGGGCAGCTGGAGCATCACAGAAGGAAGAAGGACATTTCAAAGATCAAGTGCTTTGGTTGTGGTGAGATGGGCCACTACAACACTTAGTGTGCTCTCAGAAAGAAGGATAAGGAGAAGAAGCAGGATCAGCAAGCTGCATTCGCAGAAATCGACAGGCTATCCTCCAGACTAGAGGAAGAGTTTTCCATGGTTATTGAGATGCCTCTAGGGGTGAGGTGGGGTGATCTAGAGTTGTAGCCTCAGAGAGCTACAAGATGCGCAGGATCCTTGAGGAGTCCACCTCTTGGATCAAGACCTTGCTATGGGAGCTCAGAATCAGTAGTAGCAGGATGGACCAGTGTCAGTTGGTGCAGTCAGGTGCTAGAGTGACAGATGCAGTAGCTAATAGTGGTCAGACTCTGAGCAGAGTTGGTAGCAGTGCAGTTGGCACAGAGCAGAGTCAGCAACATCGCAGAGGCTAGCAACAGCGAGAACTCGGACGACGGATGCATCATATTGAACATAGTTAGTTCAGTATTTTGGATGTTTTTCCATTGAAGATGTTGTAGATTGCAACAACAACAGATGGAGAGAGGGTTGCAGTGCAAATGCAGTATTGGCAGCAGTTCAGCAGGGTCGGCAGCAGCACAGGTGTAGCTCATATCAGAGTTGTGCAGTGGTTGATGGGCAGTAGAGCTAGACATCAACAACGCAACAAGAGATGGTACAAAAATAGAGTGATGCTTCAGTGGGTTGCAACACTAGAGCATATTCCTTGCTAAGAGGGAGTGTTTATTTCTATAGCATCGGATGTGTTCTTGCCTCGAGATTTTGCAGAGAAGCTATGACACATGCATTCTCCAAAACCTAGAAATCGTTTGGGAAAATTTCACCTAGAGATGGTTTAATTAAAATAATAAACTTTTTTAAATGGTTCCCTAAGTCTAGACTTAGGAAATCTGGTTAATTAAAGGGTATTAATTAAATCAGGCGTGAATCTTCTAGAAGAAGATGAGGATCAACTCCAAATTAATCTTAACCCTTAATTATGTTTTAATCTTGGCCGTGGAGTTTCAACGAGATATTATAAGGAGTTCGATGTGGTTGGAGTAGTACACTTAAGCAGTTCGATTTTGCTAGAGAATTGATTTCCTAAGTAGCAGCTGTGAGTTGCCAAAAGTGAATTCAGTAAAGTCGAAGCAGTGAGAGAGGGGCAAGGATAATAGACTGGAGGAAGGTTTTTAGATCCGGGGAGTGCAACGCAGAGAAGACAGAGAAAGGTGTTGTCGCACAGATTGCCACGACAACGCTCAAACCGGGAGTTGTCACCTTGATCCCCGATCTCTTCGTTTAAGCCGTCTCCCGAGGCTAAGGGGGGTAGACCCTATAGGATAAAGGAAGATCAACTGTGGAGCAGTTGGGTTGGGAGACACAGCAAGGCAATTTAGCACCTGATTTATTTTTAGAAATTAATGTATGAGTGCCTTATGGAGTTAATGATTAAATGATTATTTATTAAACGTTGCAGAAATATGAACCATGTAAAACAATCATTTACCATCAAATATTCCAAACAATACAAGCTATTCAATAAACTCACAATGCTTTAAAAATGATCAAACAATTAAAATTCAAAAGATTAGAAGCTTTAAGCGACCACAAAATTTAAATGCTAACCAGATTTCAAATAGTTAATCTCCAGATATAAACATTTTAAGCACATTTAACTATACCACAACAAAAAGAAGACTTTAAAAAGAATTTTCGATTTTTTCAACAAAAGAAAAAATTTAATTTTTTAAATATCTTAAGATATAAATATAAATAATATAATATATATATATATAATATATTTATTTAAAAACTAAAGTCTAAATAAAACTTAAATCTAAATAAAAATCGAAACTATAGAACAAATAAAAAGCCTAAGATTACTTTTATTTTTTGGGGAATTTTAAATCCACATTTTACATTTTATTTATTTTTATCAAAATAAAACTGAAATAAGTCTAAAAATAAAAACCTAACATAAATAAACCATTTTATATTATTATTATCTTATTTTATTTACTATTTTTTTTTTTAAACTTTCGAATTATGAAATCAAAACAAAACTAAATTAAAACCTAAACTAAAGCCTAACTATAAAATCTAAACTAAATATAACTAAACGTAAAGCTAACAACAAATCTATATTCAATAATGAAAATTTATAAAATTTCAAATCCTACCTAAATAAAAGTCTAAATCTAAAACAAATAAAAATCTAACCTAGCCTAAAACTAAACGCATGCATATATTACACTAACTAAAACGAAAATAAGCTACATACCTACGCTAAGCATGCACAGATAATAAAAATAAGAAATTGAATGCTTGTTTGGTTTGCAAGCCTGTGCGTGAGAACTTTGACTGCGGCAGCATAGAGGTAAGGAGAGCCAAAATCGCGTGGAGCTGAATCGTTGCAGAACTAGAATGAAAAAAAGAAGGGGTTGCGTGGATGGACATGAATCTCTGGGTTGGAGTTTGTTGTGTATTTGCAGGTCCAACAAAGAGGAGAAGATGTGGGTAGTTGCGGCTGCGGCTGTGAACAAGGAGCTATGTAGGGAGGGGAGACTGCATGCAGCGAGCTGGAGACTGCACGCAGGTAGTAGCGTGGAAAGAGGTGGAGATGTGTGTTGGATTTGGCAAGGTGTGTGGAGGAATTGAGCAGCTCGATGGAAAAGGGAAACATGTGGGTTTGCGAGGGAAATGACGCTGGTGGATGCTGTGGGTAGGCTGCAGCAAGCAATAAAGGAGTGGAGAGCATTAGGGAAGACGCAACAAGCTTGAACAACATCGAGAGAAGGGACTGTGAATTTGGCTTTGGACAGCAGCGTGGGAGCCAAGGGAGCTGCGTGGGGACTCTTTGCAGGTTTTGCGTAAATGGATGGATCGCTGAGGTTGATAGCTGACTGTGCGTGAATGGCAGCTGATTGAGATTTGTGTGGTCGCTGAAACAAATTTCGAAATCCTTCTGTGAAAAAGAAACCCTTGAGGCAGCAGCAGAAAACCCTTGAATTTCCTTAGAAATTGTAAAAAAAATTAAATCAATCCGCTTCAGATTGCCTGATGGAAACCCTGAAAAATTTTCAAAATCTGTACCTGCAACCTGCAATGGCAAAGAAAACATAACACTCGGAAATAAAATGTGCAAGGAAGAAAGCTAAAACCCTAATAGAAAACCAACTAAATAATTACAGTAATTATAGATTAAAGGCTCTATATAGCCAAATTTATCGTTATGCCACAGAAATATTTTTAGAATTTTAAACTTAATGTGAGGTGCCTCATAAAACCCTTCATGCATCTGCAACCAAAAAAATTCTAATGATAAGCCCGGGATTAAAACTGACTGGGCTCTTTCAGAAAACACAACCCGGGAGTTGGCTGGTTCAGCTGAGAACTTCCCCTAACGCCCGGTAAACTTAAAATTAAGGATATCCTGCACAACTTAAATCAACTATTAACATAGAGGGAGAAAACAACAGTGAAATTTCAGATCAAATGGAGATACCTGCCATTATATTTCATAAATTAAACTATCATTCAAACCCCAGAGATCAGACAAGATACCTGTGCCTAAATCAATCTTCATCAAGCTATTATCAATGGCTGAAAATAAATTTATGCAAAAAATGAAACAGCTTACAACATTTCAGGAGAGTAACACCAGCGAAATTTCAACCCCAAAGTCTTTCTTTATTGCACAAGAAAAAGTTTACAAGAGAGCTTTCTTCAGCACAAGACTCACAGATCGAATCTAATCATCAATGACCCCTGACACCCTATTTAAAGGAAAATTTCCCAACAGCTAGTTCAAGTGATCCATTTCAAAATGATCTCGACCGTCGATGAGGATCAAAATCCTTTTTAATCTCATCCGTCAAAAATTTAAATGCATTTTAATATATTAAAAAATTAAAATCTTGCATTTATTTCCTGAAAACTTTGACTTATTATTATTTCATTATTTTATTTTATTTTTCAAATTTTTATTTATTTTAAAATTTAATTAAATTTAATTTTTTATATATAATTTAGTTATTTTTTTTTAAATTTTAAATTATTTATTATTTTTATCTTTTATTTCTGGATCCTCGAACTTAGCCTTTGGAAAAATCACCTAGGACTTAGAACTTAGGACTTATGAGGGGATTAATTATTTTCTAATCCTCAAGACACTTTACATCATGACTTTTACAATTTTACATCTCAAGGGGGAAAACCCATTTGACATAGACCCTCATAGACCACCCAGTTCTGCGACACAAATATAATCTAGCAGGTCAAGCAATTTGTAATAATCTAGCCAAATAGTTAGAATTATTTCCAAATTACTCTTACATAAACTCGAAGCACACTAGGATTCCTCTAAGATTCTAATGACAAAATTTATTCCGGCTTTGGGGTTAGGTTGAAGGAAAACTCTCCCGATCATGGATCGGTGAGACAAAAAACCTGCCGGAACGTAGATTATCACTAGAAAATTAGGTTTGCCTAGGCAAATACATGGATGACATAGATTTGCTAAGATTATTTACAATTTACACATGCAGACTGGGTTTACAATATAACATGATCGAGCTGATGATGATAGTCAAATGGCACGGACACGTCGATCAAGCGTTATCCCTTTCAACGAGAGATTATAAGAAGTTCGATGTGGTTGGAGAAGTACACTTGAGTAGTTTGATTTTGCTAGAGAATTGATTTCCTAAGTAGCAGCTGTGAGTTGCCAAAAGTGAATTCAGTAAGGTCAAAGCAGTGAGAGAGGGGCAGGGATAATAGACTGGAGGAAGTTTTTCAGATCCGGGGAGTGCAATGCATAAAAGACAGAGAGAGGTTCAGAGGAGTCCGAGATTCAACTGGAAAGTCGAATTCCAGAGTCAGAAGCCGGGGTGTGAGACTGGAGGGCCAGAGGAGTAAAGTTCTAGTACAACAGGAGATTCTGAGAAGGAGGTGTTGCAAACCCCAGAGAATTTGACGCAGATATATGTAGGTTGATGCAGAGGCTGCGCAGAGCCAGTGTGGTGCTGGTCATCCAGTACCTGGATCAGATTTGTATCGCCAGACAGTGTGAGATTTTTCTCACTATTTCCTTGTCAGTTTTTCTCTGTATTGAATAATAATAAAACCCTGAGTTGTTGCACCGATTTTCCCACATTGGGTTTTTCCAGGGACATCGTCCAAAAACAAGTGTGTTTATTTCTCTCCAGTGCAATATTTAGCTTCCATAGTATTTTATTTTGCGTAGGACGCAGTGTATGTATTTCAGTATTTGTCGTAGAAAATTCCAAGTAACTTGTTCAAGTAATTTAACAAGTAGGTGAAATATTATACGTTTGCTGCAGTAGGATTTGGGGTCACCAAATTTTCACATGGTATTAGAGGACAGATTGTGAGCAAAAGAGCTCACTTATAGAAAGGAAAAGGGAGTTCAAAATTACTGTAGAAGTAGCAATTTGAAACCCCTGAGGAAACGTAGTCCTTGGGCCAAGAGGTCGAAGTTTTGAGAAGTCAATTTCTTTGAGTGAGTTGACAGAGAAAGTCGATCTCCAGATCAAATATTTCCAAAGGCAGAAGGGAGCAACGTATTTTTCTTTGCAGAGCAGAACTTCAGTTGGGACAGTTATTTTGCAGCAATTGCTGGAAAAATAGCGTCAATGGGAGAGAAGAGCACATACTGAAGGAATTTCTTCCTTAGAGGAACTTCTAGCCAAGAAGTTCAAATTTTCCAAGTAAAGCAACAAACGCTGTGTGCGGAATTTCTCACTCCAAAAGGGACTGCGAATAGTTGGGCAGCAGCTACGCAGAGGAGAAGAGGGATTAGTTCGACGTTATTTTTGGGGAGATGGCATCAACTGGGTTGAGAGATCAAGATCGGTTGGATGGAGTCTCCTACTATGCGATATGGAAGGCTAGGATCTCTTGCCTTATAGATGAGCATGATCTCAAAGGTTATGTCAATAGTGTGGTAGTTGTGCCCGCCGATGTAGATCTGCTCAAGTAGTACAAGGCTGAGTTGGCGAAGACTAAGAGGATCATTCTCGACGGGGTTCAAGATCATGTAGTATCCCATATAGCTGGCAAGGATACTGCCTGACAGATGTGGGAAGCCTTAGCTACGCTATATGAAGGATATTTCGAGCAACGGAAGATGTACTTAAAAGAGAAGTCGAGATGCATGACGATGGAGAAAGGGAAGCGTGTAGACCCCTTCCTTAAGAGGCTTCAGGAAGTCCGGGATCAGCTGGCTTCAGTAGGGTCAGGGCCTCATGTTGGAAATAATACTGAGAGGGTGGGTGAATCAGTATTAGCAAATCAATATAACTTTTTCATTTCATACATTGATTCATATATGCTACTTCAGTTAAGGGAACTCGCGTGTACATGCAACTGTGATTAATGCAACTAGCGTATATCCAGTAAACTTATGATTCGGTTAATCCATCATATGTTGATCTTTAATTAGTGCATCAGAACTTCATTAACCATATAAATAATAAACAGGTGCAGTAAAACAGAACAAATCATCACACATGAACACCATGATATAAGGTGGAAACCCAATGCGAGACAAAAACCACCTGCTGCCGTCTTCCTTTAATATAAGAAAAACTTGTTTACAATCTTGTACTGGCGCAAACTCATACCAGTATGCAAGCACCCACCTGCAGAAGGCTACAACCTTCTCTCATTCTCCAGCTACTACTGGAAGGGAGCTATAACCCCCTGGCTCTTGTACTAGCTGATATGTTTACTAATACGTAGGCGCCGACCTACAGAAGGCTACGACCTTCTCTCTACCTCCAAGGATCACGTTTCATAAATTTTCATATTGGATCCATCAATAACATCAAGGCACAAAATCAATCACCACTGCAATACAACCATCAACCACATCTACATCATCAATCTCTGAATCACCCAACAACTGAATCACTGAAACCCTGTCATCAAACACAGTCACCAGAACATAGAGCAAAACCCAGAACTCTACAACATCCATCAGAACCATCTGCAAATTCAGATATCATATTTCATTAAGTATACGCTACTCTGATGAACCCAACTAGCGTGTATATTTGCTTTTACCAAAGCGAACCCACGTACAAATCTGCAAATACTAACTTATAACTTTGCAGCTATTCCAATCATCAATCATACCCAGATCATAACATTTACAGAGTAAACATGCGTCAAGAATTTAGATCTAGTCTATCCATGATCAAACCACATAATGATAAAACATTCCAAGCCTTAAGATCCCGATCCATCGTTCATCATCATCCACATGGGTGCATCCTTGGTTCAAATCAAGCAAAGCATCACAAACCCATTAGCAGCTTACTGGATCTCACACTTCATCAAATATTCAATGCTTGCACATCTTGCCCTTCTTGGCCTAATGATCTTTTCCTCCTTATATACGTTTAGGCCTCTCTCAATACCATAGTCCAAAATCACGTAGGACTGATACCTTGGACCCAATACCTGGGGTCAATACCTCAGACCAAATACCATGGACCAATACCAAATACCATGGTCCAAATACCACGGACCAAAACTTAGTTTTCCAACATGTACGCACCTTTCCTTCTGTGAAAGTGCATGTGTATGTTATATACGCCTTTTGGTCTGCTAACCCACGTGTATACGCGCCTTTGTCACGGTGAACCTACGTATACCTCTTTCTGATCATCAATTCTTTGATATTGACCTGCTACACTAGATCTATCATCTGAGTGAGTTGCCATTAAGTACAACACCTGTATCATAATGCCAACAATCTCCCCATTTAGAATTGATGGCAACAACCACACCAAGTCACTCTCCCCCTTTGACATCAAGGGCAAAGGGTGGACCATGATATTCTCTCCCTTTTATATTCATTATGCTATCCATACTCCTCCTGAGTACACGCTGAAATTTCTGATTGAGCTATCCCTTTGTACACGCTGAGATGTACCAATCCATCCATGCTCCCCCTGAGCACATGTAGAATTCTCTGGTCAAACTCCCCCTTTGTACATGCGAAGATGTACCAATCCGCCCAGGCTCCCCCTGAGCACATGTAGAGTCTGCAAAAATATTTTTCAAAAGAATAACATGACTCTACAACTCAACTAAGTGAGGTGACCTTCCTATCATCAATGACTCATACATATATCAATCTCCCAACCATGTGGGGATACACCATTTTTGACTCATCCACCCAACCAAGTGGGGATATACCAAACGTTTATACATGACTGAAATAGACATTATTACATCATCCTCCCATGCATAATGAGGGTACAAATTAGGCCTTTGCATGACCTTTACATCAAATGATATACATGACTTTTATAACAAAGACCAACAATCTAAACAAGAATATGATAGTCATCAACAACTATCATACACCATATATGATTCGCACCATAAGCATATCTGTTAGCAACATCAGCAACCTGTAATTTGCAATATCATTTTCTTGACCAACCAACAATAAGTAGTAAGATGTATCATAAGCATTATCACCAAAGACTTCTAACCATAATGTCAACAATGCATTATTAGAAGCATATGCTCCCCTTATGCCTGTTCCATCTGTTCACTGTCAAATCTGATCATGCATATATCAGCAAGAAGTATCAAGGCATCATTAGCAATTAGATATACATCAAGTTAGGATCAAAAGCACTTCTAAATAACATCTTATGAATACCAACACATTTCCACCTATCATCAGCAGATTGTAACCAACATCAAACAGAGCAAATAATTGACTGAACCATGTCAGCTCCTTTTTCTTGAGTCTGTTCCACTGCTTTTCCTCAACCCAGCATATATGCAACTGTGTAGCTTCAAACTCACATATATATGCGACTTGTTTTCATGAAACCTACGTATGAGATTTAGAGCAATAAAGTTTCACACTTTCAGCTCCCTCTTAGTCTATCATGTCTATATACTCTACTATGCCACATCTTTATGACCGCACTTCCTTCTTCTTCCATATCTTCGACTGTGATGATGTTTTCTCCTTTTAGTATGGTGCCCGTACTTTGTTTCTGCATGCCTTTGCTATATGTCCAAACTTGTTACATGCATAACATCTTACATGTTTCATATTCGTTCTGTAGCAGTCAATGGCTTTGTGACCAAACATATTGCAAGCAAAACGATATCCCTTAAAGTACCTAGAAACTGACAATCTTTCTGTGTGACGGCCTTGAACCATTCTACTTCTGCATCTTGTTGCAACATGTCCAAAGTTATGACATACATAACACTCAACATTATTCATCTGAGAAAATAACCGACTATCACTTCCATAGTGTGAAAAATTTTCTTTGACGGATTTCTTTCCTTGGTTGTTGATGTGGTTGACCTCTTATCTCCTTATTGAACATTTCAGGTTTTACATTAGAGTTCCTTGCCTCACCCTAAGAGCTAGATTCGCCTTCAATAGATTCATGAAAACCAAGACCAGTTTTGATAGCAGGGGATCTTTGACTACTAAGAATATCATCCAAAATCTTAGTATTGTCTTGAAATCGTAATAGTTTATCCTTTTCTTCTCATTTACCTTTTAAGATATTTACCTCAATCTGATGTTGCTCTTCCTTTTCTAGATGTTGTTTCTTCAGGATTTCTGCGGCCTTTCTTCCTTCTTCCACTTGTTGCCTTAATTTGAGAATCTCATTTTCTTGATCTTTATCTACTTGAGGTAGTTTTTCATTCTGCTTATTTTTCAATGATATCACTTCATCTTGTAGCATTTGATGTACTTTGAAGGCACACTCCAACTGAGCTTTTAATTTGGATACTTCTTCTTGCAGGGCACTCTCTCTTTTGTTAAATAGATCTTGTTGATCTGATGCTACATTTGCTTGTTCATCTTCAATCTGAGGTGATTTAGAATTTGAATACTTACTTCCACTTGACGGCAAGCTGTCGCTGTTCTTTTGAGCTGTCTTCTTCTTCTGACGTGCTTTCTTTCCCGTTGTTCTACAGATCTCCTTCAAGCGATCAAGCTTCTACCAAAGGACCTGCTTTGATACCAATTGTTGGAAATAACACTGAGAGGGGGGGTGAATTAGTATTAGCAAATCAATATAACTTTTTCATTTCATACTCTGATTCATATACGCTACTTCAGTTAAGGGAACCCGCGTGTACATGCAACTGTGATTAATGCAACTAGTGTATATCCAGTAAACTTATGATTCAGTTAATCCACCATATGTTGATCTTTAATTAGTGCATCAGAACTTCATTAACCATATAAATAGTAAACAAGTGCAATAAAACAGAACAAATCATCACACATAAGAAACACACATGAACAGCATGATATAAGGTGGAAACCCAATGCGGGACAAAAACTTGTTTACAATCTTGTACTGGTGCAGACTCATACCAGTATGCAGGCACCCACTTGCAGAAGGCTACAACCTTCTCTCGTTCTCTAGCTATTACTGGAAAGGAGCTACAACCCCCTAGCTCTTGTACTAGCCGATATGTTTACTAGTACGTAGGCACAGACCTAAAGAAGGTTACGACCTTCTCTCTGCCTCCAGGGACCGCGTTTCATAAATTTTCATACTGGATGCATTAGTAACTCAAGGCACAAAATCAATCACCATTGCAATACAACCATCAACCACATCTACATCATCAATCTCTGAATCACCCAACAACTGAATCACTGAAACGCTGTCATCAAACACAGTCACCAGAACATAGAGCAAAACCCAGAACTCTGCAACAACCATCAAAACCATCTGCAAATTCAGATATCATATTTTATTAAGTATACGCTACTCTGATGAACCCAACCAGCGTGTATGCGCTTTTACCAAAGTGAACCCGTGTACAGATCTGCAAATACTAACTTATAACTTTGCAGCTATTCCAGTCATCAATCATACCCAGATCATAACATTTACAGATTAAACATGTGTCAATAATTCAGATCTAGTTTATCCATGATCAAACCACATAATGATAAAACATTCCAAGCCTTAAGATCTCTATCCATTGTTCATCATCATCCACATGGGTGCATCCTTGGTTCAGATCAAGCAAAGCATCACAAACCCATTAGCAGCTTACTGGATCTCACACTTCATCGGATATTCAATCCTTGCACATATTGCCCTCCTTGGCCTAATGATCTTCTCCTCCTTATATAGGTTTAGGCCTCTCTCATTACCATGGTCCAAAACCACGTAGGACCGATACCTTGGACCCAATACCTAGGGTCAATACCTCAGACCAAATACCATGGACCAATACCAAAATACCATGGTCCAAATACCACGGACCAAAACTTAGTTTTCCAACATGTACGCGCCTTTCCTTCTGTGAAAGTGCGTGTGTACATTATACGCGCCTTTTGGTCTGCTAACCCGCGTGTATATGCGCCTTTGTCACAGTGAACCTGCATATACCTCTTTCTGATCATTAATTCTTTGCTATTGACTTGCTGCACTATGATCTGTCATCTGAGTGAGTTGCCATTAAATACAACACCTGTATCATACTTGTATCATAATGCCAACACCCCATCCACCAAAGTGTGTATGATTAACGCTGAATAGCATTTCTGAAGATTGGCAAGTTTTCGTCCAAAGCATCATGGGTAGAGAAAACCTGCCAGATTGGGAATGTGTGTGGGATGATTTGTAGCAGGAGGAGATGAGGCGTGATCTAGTGAAGGCCACCATCAATGGCAGTAGTAGCAATGGGGCGAAAGTAGTGAAGGAAGAGGAGGACGTGGCCCTTGAATCAATGGGGTAGCAGTAGCTGCGTAGAAGGAAGAAGGAAGTTTCAAAGAACAATTGCTTCAGGTGTGGTGAGATGGGCTACTACAGTGCTTAGTTTCCTCTCAGAAAGAAGGACAAGGAGGAGAAGCAGGATCAGCACGCTGCATCCGCAAAAATCGACAGGTTGTCCTCAAGATTGGAGGAAGAGTTTGCCATGGTTGCCGAGATGCCTCTAGGGGTGAGGTGGGGTGATCTAGAGTTGTAGCCTCAGAGAGCTACAGGATGGGAAGGAACCTTGAGAAGTCCACCTCTTGGATCAAGACCTTGCTATAGGAGCCCAGAGTCAGCAGTAGCAGGATGGACTAGTGTCAGTTGGTGTAGTCAGGTGGCAAAGTGATAGATGTAGTAGCTAGTAGTGGTCAGATTTTGAGCAATGTGGAGCAGAGTTGGCGGTGGTGTAGTTGGCACAGAGCTGAGTTAGCAGCAGCATAGAGGCTTAAGTGATAGCGTAGGGTCTAGAAGCAGTCAGAACTCGGACGACGGATGCATCATACTGAACACTGTTGGTTCAATATTTTAGATGTTTTTCCGTTGCAGATGTTGCAGATTGCGATAGCAGTAGATGGAGAGAGGATTGCAGTGCAAAGGCAATATTGGCAGCAGTTCAGCAGCAGCACATATGCAACTCATATCAGAGTTGCGCAGTGGTTGATGGGCAGTAGAGCCAAACATCAGCGATGCAGCAAGAGAAGGTGCAGAAACAGAGTGATGCTTCAGTGGGTTGCAACACTAGAGCACATTCCTCGCTAAGAGGGAGTGTTGATTTCTATAGCATAGGATGCGCCCTTGCCTCGAGATTTTGTAGAGAGGCTAAGACACATGCATTCTCCAATACCCAGAAATCGGTTGGGAAAATTTCACCTAGAGATGGTTTAATTAAAATAATTAACTTTTCAAAATGGTTCCCTAAGTCTAAACTTAGGAAATCTGGTTAATTAAAGGGTATTAATTAAATCTGGTTTGAATCTTCTAAAAGAAGACGAGGATCAACTCCCAGTTAATCTTAGCCCTTGATTATGTTTTAATCTTGGTCGTTGGAGTTCCAATGAGAGATTATAAGAAGGATTTTGATGTGGTTGGAGAAGTACACTTGAGCAGTTTGGTTTTTCTATAGAATCGATTTCCTAAGTAGCAAGTGTGAGTTGTCGGAAGTGATTCAGTAAAGTCGAAGCAGTGAGAGAGGGGCAGAGTTAGTAGACCAGAGGAAGTTTTGCAAATCCGGGGAGTGCAAGGCAGAGAAGACAGAGAGAGGTTCAAAGAAGCAGCGCAGTGCCACATAGAGGCAACGTAGAGCTTCAGAGGGAGTCCAACATTTAGCTGGAAAGTCAACTTCTAGAGCCAAAACCCGGGGTGTGAGACGGAGGCCAGGGGAGTGAAGTTCCAGACAATAGGAGATTCCAGGAAGGAGGTGTCGCAGGCCTTAGAGAGGTTGACGCAGATCTATGTAGGTTGACACAGAGGCTGCGCAGGGCCAATGTGGGGCCAGTCATCCAGAGCTTGGATCAGATTCAGATCGCCAGATAGTGTGAGATTTTTCTAACTATCTCCTTGTTAGGTTTTACTTTGTATCGGATAGCCAGTTTGGGCATCCAACGATTTGTACTCAGATTACTGCTACATAATAATAAAACCCTCAACTACTCTACTAGTTTTCCCACATTGGATTTATCTAGGGACATTGTCCAAAAAAATTGTGTTGATGTGTGTGTTTATTTCTCTCCAGTGCAGTATTTAGCTTCCGCAGTATTTTATTTTGTGTAGGCTGCAGTGTATGTATTTCAGTATTTTCGATAGAAAACTGCAAGTAACGTGTTCAAGTAATTTAACAAGTAGGTGAAATATTATCAGTTTGCTACAACAAGATTTGGGGTCACCAGATTTTCACAAAAGTGATGAGCCTTGGATGTGCTAGATCCTTGTCATCTATTGACAAGTGAATCCCCCCAAGCAAAGATATGACTTGGTTGTGCGAGATCCTTGACAAGTGGTTTATTCCCCCAAGTAGAGATGAGACTTGGTTTTTTGAGATCCTTGTTGAGTGTGTTATCCCTCCAAACAAAGATGAGACTTGGTTGTGCGAGATCCTTGTTGGTAATCCCCCCACATGAATATAGGGTGACAGATGAATCTCCCCTATGATGATTTTTCTTCATTAGATTGTAACATCATTGTTCCAAAGAAAAGATCCATGTGCAGATAGAAATTCCTCCCTAGCGAAGAGGGAGTGTTGAAAATTGGCTACTAATGGATAAATTTCCTTGAATGAAATCTCATTTCTAACTATTCCAGAGTGACTTTCTAAAAATAGAAAGGCATGTCTATGATTGCAACCATGACTTTCCAAAATTAGTAAGTCACCTTTTTGCAATTGGTAATCATATATATATGATGGAAAATCACTTAACTTATCCTTAATCAATCTCAATTGTTTAATTTTTAATTTAAATGATATATATATATATATATATATATATATATATATATTTATTATTATTATCCTTATGATACTATAAGATTATTATTAAAATGAAATTCCATGTCACCATCTCCTACATGGCACTCAATCATGCCAGTTCACATCTCTCTCTCCTTGATGGCAAATCAAACTCTCTCTCATTCGATGATATGCTACTCTCTCTTCCTCTCTTTCTCTTTAATGCTCTTATGCACATCTTACTCTCTCTTACACACTTTAACGACTTGTCATGAGATTCCTCTTACACCTCTTTATTGCATATGTTACACTTCTCCTTAATGGCTCGAATTACTAAGGCATGTGTACTCCCTCTTGATGGCATAAGTTACTAAGGCATGCATACATGAGTTACTAATGCAAGCGTACCTCCTTTATGGCATAAGTTACACCCCTATTTTGGCATATGTAACTCCTCCTTAAAGCATAGGAGTTATTCCATGAATGTGACCACCTTGCTCTTCCTATATATTTGTGCCTATCATCCTCTCTATTACTCACTTGTGCATTGTGAAAGGAGAGTACGGACTTGAGAAAGAGAGTTAGAGAGACTAGAGAAGAATTGTGTGAGAGAGAGAAAGAGTCTTGAAGACTAAGAGCAGATTTTGTTGAGCCAAAGTAATTCAGTGTTTGCATGAGCTACAACTATCAAAGATCTTCTTCAGATTTGGGTGAACTTCTTCTTTCTTTCATTGTATTTTGTATCTCTACTAAACATTTGATTTCTAATAGTAGAAAAATCTGGTTGGGTTTTCCCCTTGTGGGTTTTTCCCTAGTCATTGAACCTAAATTCTGTGTGTCTCCTTCTGTTCTTGGTTGTCTTCTATTTTTCTTATGGTTTATAGGGTGCATGTTCTATCTACAATTGCTTAACTAATATTGTAGAAGAAAGAAATTTTGGAATAAGTAATTGTTGCAACGTAGAAATTTAGAATTTCAACACATTGATTCCACCTGCTCGACTAGAACATCAGGGGTTTGGTGGGATTGAGAAGTCTCATCTCTCTTCTCCTTCATGCCTTGGACTTGTGCTTCCAGTATCACAACTGTTGATTTTGGGTAGCATTGGATGTGCTCTAGCTCCGAAATTTTGTGGAGGGGCTAAAACACATGAGATCTCCAAAACCCAGAAATCGTTTGGAGAAATTCCACCTAGACAAGGAGTTATTAAAATAATTAATATTTTTAATGGGTTCCTTAGTCTAAACTTGGGAAAATAAAAATATTAATGTGTATTAATAAGAATATGGGAGAGAAGTTCTAAGTGACGAGGATCAAGCCTATTTTAATCTTAGTCGTTGATTAGAGATTAGATCACGGTTGTTGATTCATTAATAGGAAAAGTATAAGAGGAGGCTTGAGGGTAGTTGGAGACACACCGAAGAGATCAAAGAGTTCAATTTTTCTCGGGTGAGGTTTGCTGAAAAAATTGAACTAGTGAGATAAGTTGCAGTGAGGGGTAGTTCGGCAAGGGAACTTCAGTCCGAGGCCGAAGAATACATAGCAAAGAGGCAGAGTAGCACTAAGAGAGACAATGTAGTCTCAGAGAGGCTGATGGAGAGGCCGTAGGCGTTGATGCAGGTGACACAAAAGCTGTAGGGGCTGATGTAGGCCCTTACAAGCAACGCTGGGGAGATTCTGTGGGGCAGAGAGGAAGCAGTTCAACAAATCGACTTTTTGAGCAAGGGAGGCTCAATGTGGGGTGACGCAGCTCTTAGAGGAGGTGACGCAGTTCCAGTGCAGAGCTTGGAGCAGCCATCACTGCCCAGCACTGGGAACAACCGGGTCATTTGTGGGGTTTGATCATCTAGTTGTTGAATTTGCCGGAATATTTGTCTCCGGATATCGGTACTTCTGCCAAGATTTTCCTCTATTGGGTGAGCCATATCTAGCACCCTAGTTGTATTCAAGAATCTGCTTAATAATACAAGCCCTCTATATGATGCACCGGTTTTCTCGAATTGGGTTTTTCCGAGGACGATTGTCCAAAAATAACAGTGTCCCTTGTGTGATTGTCGCAGTGTATTTCAGTTCATGATTTGTATGTATTTGTAGGCTGCAATAGTGTTTTACATCGATATTTATGTAATTAGATAACTTGTTAATGCAAAGAACAAGTAGGATATGTTAAACCAGTAATTGCAGTAGGGGTTTCTGATGTGTAGATTCAAAAATTCTCACATGGTATCAGAACGATTACAAATCATAGGCGACTGAAGACACCAGGCAAGAAATCGAGGGAATTTGCAGCAAAAAAGCAGTTGTCCCGAGTGACAGCGTTGTTCTGGAGCCAGAGACGCAGAAGGAGGAGTGACGCAGTGTAGAGAAAATGACATAGAGTCTCACACAGTGCCAGCGTCAGCACTCTGAGCCAAGTGGAGGTGACACAACAGTTGGGAGGAGCCCACGTAGTAGTTGCGTCAATTGTCAAGGCTAGCATAGAGGTAGAGGGGGGAAAATTAGGCTCACGAAGAGCCACGTCATCTTTCTGAGCCAGGAAGGATTGACACAGTTGGCCAAGAGGAGTTGATCTAGCCCACGCAGTGGTTGCACAGACCCTGAAGGGTTCAGATTCTTCACGTTCTCGGTGCTAAGGAAGATGAGTAGATTTTCGGTTTGAGGAGCTGGTGGGACGCTATTTCTGTTGGTGCTGAATAGTGTCTAAGGAGACTGAACCAAGGTAGCAAAATGACGGGTGTCGATTAGTGCGAGGTGTGATGGAGCAACAATGGCGGAGCTAGAGTGCCAAAGTCTGAGGCATCACAGTGGATGTTGTAGCAGTGCGAGAGGCACAGAGCAGGTTGCAGCAGCATAATGGCAGCAGAGGGTCAGCACATATTAGCAGCGGAGGTAGCTTCAGAATCACGAGGCATCCATACTGACTAGGATGTCAATTTTTGGGTGAAGTTTCAGTTGCTTACTTCTCAGCAACTAAGTTGCATTGCAACAGTTAGCAATGGCAATGCTATGGGTAGGATGATGCAACATGTTGAGAGGGAGTTGTAGTACAGATGTTGCAGTGGCAGTGGAAGGGCCATGGGCAGCTGTACAAGAAGCAGCAGTGCAGTAGATGAAGGGTAGCAGGCCAAGCATCAGCAGCACAGAGGACCGATTTAGTAGATTAGTGTAGTACTTCTGTTGAGAAGTGTTACTAGAGCACATTCCTCCTAAGAGGTAGTGTTGATTTTGGGTAGCATCGGATGTGCTCTAGATCTGAAATTTTGTGGAGGGGCTAGAACACATGAGATCTCCAAAACCCAGAAATTGTTTGGAGAAATTCCACCCGGATGAGGAGTTATTAAAATAATTAATATTTTTAATGGGTTTTTTAGTCTAAACATAGGAAAATAAAAATATTAATGTGTATTAATAAAAATATGTCTAAGAAGGTTCTAAGTGACAAGGATCAACCCTGTTTTAATCTTAGCCGTTGATTAGAGATTAGCTCACGACCGTTGATTCATCAACATGAAAAGTATAAGAGGAGGCTTGAGGGTTAGTTGGAGACACACCGAAGAGATCAGAGAGTTCGATTTTTCTGGGGTGAGGTTTGCTGAGAAAATCGAACTAGTGATCTGTGTTGCAGTGAGGGGAAATTTGGCAAGGGAACTTCAGTCTGAGGCCGAAGAATACACAGCAGAGAGGCAAAGCAGCACCGGGAGAGACAACGCAGTCCCAAAGAGGGTGACGTGTAGGCCATAGGGGTTGACGCAGGTGACGCAGAAGCCATAGGGGCCAACGTAGGCCCTTAGAGGGAGCGCTGGGTAGATTCTATGGGGTAGAGAGGAAGCAATTCAACAAATCGACTTTCTAAGCAAGGGAGGTTCACTATGGGGTGACGCAGCTCCTAGAGGAGGTGACGCAATTCCAGCGCAGAGCTTGGAGCAACGATCGTTGCCCACTACTGGGAACAGTCGGGTCGTCGGTGGGGTTTGATCATCCAATTGTTGAATTTGCCAGAATATCTGTCTTTGGATAGAGGTACTTCTACTAGGATTTTCATCTGTTGGGTGAGCCATATCTGGCACCCTAGTTTATTCAAGAATTTGCTTAATAATACAAACCCTCTATACATTGCACCAGTTTTCCTGAATTGGGTTTTTCCGGGGACCATTGTCCAAAAATAACTCTGTCCCTTGTGTGATTGTCTTAGTGTATTTCAGTTCATGATCTGTATGTATGTATAGGCTGCAATAGTGTTTTACATCGATATTTATGTAATTAAATAACTTGTTAATGCAAAGAACAAGTAGATGTTAAACCAGTAATTGCTGTAGGGGTTTCTGATGTGTAGATTCATAAATTCTCACAACAACTTGGTCTTTGAATTCTTTGTTCTTCATCAGCGCATCATAGAGCTTCTACTTTAGCTCATGGTTCTCTTTCTCCGCCATTGCCAACTCATTTGTTTGCACAAGATGTGCATCTGGGATCTTGAGTTGCTTTTTTATGGAGGCCATCTCCCTATCCTTGTCCGCAAATGCAATTCTGTATTGCTTAAAGTCACGAGGATATGTAGCTAGGTGAGTGATTCTATCCTCCAAGGTTTTTATCTTCATCTGTCGGTCTCTACATACCATCCTTTCATATTTCAATTGGTTTCTAGCCTTGGTGTACAAATCATGTATTTTCCTAGTTGTAGCATTAGTTTTGTGCATTTGTCTATGCACCATATGAGTCACCTACATATTTAGTTCCATGATATCTGTATATGGAATGTGATATGCTAGCAAGGATAGTGGATGAACTTCATAATCTAACATGGATATGGCTATCTCTACCTTGGACTATAACACCGCCAACTTGAAAATTCCCCTTCCATTGTCTAGTGTACTCTTAAGTTGCATGGGGGGAAGTGGTTGATTTTTTGCTATTCTTATGTCTCTCTTTCTTTCTTTGGCTGCCTGCTTAGTATGAAAATTCCTAATCCTCAAGGAACCCCAACTGCAGCAAATCTGAATGTACTTCACCTACTTGATTTTTAATATACATTATCAAGTTGTTTTCTGAATAACACTGAAGCAAATTACTTTTGTCGCCTACACTACTTTTAATTTGATTACTTGAAACAGAAAACTGAGCAAAGAACAAGATACACGGGACAATTATTTTTGGACAAAATAGTCCCCGCAAAAACCCAATGCGAGAAACCCATTGTAGCAGCGCTGAGGGTTTTCTATTATTAAGCAGTAATTATGAATACAATGCTGGTTGCCCTCTCGACAAACTAGTGGCAGAGAAAATACAATGGCAGAAAAACTAAGTGAGTTTTACCTTACTTCACCCAGCAGATTCCAGCTGATCTGGCAACAAAACCAGCGAACCTTGTTACCTCTACGCTGGCCTTGCGTCAGTGTTACAGGCTCTGCGTTAGCTTTGCGCTGTTTCTTCTGTCCACTACGTCAACCTTCCTAGCTGTTTTGGCAGTTCTGACCTTTTGCGTGAAGGGCAACTTCTGCTTTTGCGTTGGCCCTTCTAGCTTTGCGTCAGGCTTGTGTGGGCCCATATTGGCCCAGCGTCAATCCTCCTGGCTGCTACACTACCTCCACTAGCTTCTCTCCACCTCTTTGTCAGTACTCCCGAAATATCCTTGCCTCTCTGTTGCAACTGATCACTCAGTTCGAATTCTCAGCATTCTAGTCCCAAAAATCAAACTCCAGATCAATTTGTTCTCTCCATGTGTTTTTCTAAATGAACCCCAAGCCTCCTTACACTTTTTTCATTGAGACTTCAACGACCGAGATTAAGTCTTTAATCAACGGCTAAGATTAAAACTTGACTTGATCCGTCTTCTAGATCATTCTCACCCATATTTTGATTAATACCCATTAATATTTTAATTTTTCTAAGTTTAGACTTAGGGACCCCATTAAAATTATTAATTATTTTAATAAAATACAATTCGGGTGGAATTTCACCAAACGGTTTTTGGCTTCTTTAAAACCGATGTTCCTTAGCCTCTCCAACAATTTTCATGGCTAGAGCACATTCGATGCTACCAAAAACTAACACTCCTTCTTAGCAAGGAAAGTTCTCTAGCAACAATGTCCAACTACATGTTGCTCTGTTTCTGAAGCACCTCCTTTCTGAACTATTGCTGCCACCAACACTGTGTTGTTGTTGTTGTATTGTACTGCTACCCATGACAATGCCACTGCCACTACTGCATCTGTACTACAACTCCCTCTGCATCTGCTGCTAACATTGCCACTACTAGCTCTGCATTACGTCATTTTCCAATTGCTACTGCTCAGCGATGGAAAAGCATCTGAAATTTCTGAACTAACTGTGTTCAACATAATACCACGAATGTTGGAATTTGAGTGCTAATAGTCTCTGACCCTCTGAATCTTTTGCGCTACTGCTGGCTTCTGAATTGTGCCATCTGCATTGCTGCAAACCTTGCTTTGCGCTAATCAGCTCCTGGTCTTGGGTTACCGCGTCTCTCTCCAAACAATCCACTGCATCATTTGACACTAAGTCCATCTTGCTATTGCTTAATATTGAGCTCCCGTAGCAAGGAATTGATCCGAGAGGTAGGCTCTTCAAGGATCTTGCCATGTAGTCCTCACAACTACAGCTCAATATCGCCCCACTTCCCTCTTGGAGATGCTTGGGCACTCATGGCAAACTCCTCTTCATCAATCTTTGCTGGAGTGGCCTTACAATCATGTTTCTCATCCTTATCCTTTTTCTTTAAAGGACTTTGGGATGCAAAGTGGCCGAACTCGACACATCTGAAACATTTCACCTTCGAAATGCCCTTCTTCCGCTTCTGCTGTCTCTTTGATGTTAGAGCTACGCTCTCCTCCTCCTCCTTTGTCTTCGTGCCACTTCCACTGCTGCCATTGAGGTTGACCTTAACCAGGTCCCTACTTAATTCTTTCTGTTGAAGCGCTGCCCACATCTCCTCCCATGAAGGTAGTCTATCCCTGCCCAGTATACTTTGGACGAAGACTTGCCATTCATCCAAGACTCCATTCAGGGCCATCCTTACCATCACAGTGGACTGAGGAGTAGAGCCCACTACAGTAAGTTGGTCTCTGGTGGCCTCAAGCCGTTGAAGATAGGAGTTAAACCCTTCTCCCTTCTGCATCAATGTCCGTTGCAATTTTTGTTTTAAGTACATCTTTCGCTGTTCAGAAGAACCTTCATACAGTGAAGACAAAGTTTCCCACATTTCTTGGGTTGGATCTTTGCCCTGCAAGTGTGAGACCACATGATCCCGAACTCCATCAACTATGAACCTCTTCACCTTCCCCTGCTTGACCTTGTACTTCTTCCTTTGATCATTGTCAACAGGAACAACCACAACACTCTTGATGTAGGCTTCAAGATCGTAGTCCTCCAAAACAGCTAAGATTCTATTTTTCCCTATGACATAGTTGGAAGCTCCTTCCAACTTGTCCTGATCTCTGAGCCCATGTGATGCCATCTTACCCAAACTTTCGAACTAACTCCTCTAGTCACTTCTCAGCACTGCTGCCCGACAAGTGAGAAATTCAAACTTTTGGCGACAAAAGTTCTCTAAGGAGAAAATTCCCCTTTTATGTGTCTTCGCTCTTTTCTGACGGATTTCTGCCCTAGCAGAAACTACGCCCTTCAAGCACTGCGATGAGGCTCTGCATCACTCCCTTTGCTTCTGCAAACTCATGAACTGGAAATCATACCTTTCTGTCGAGTCTCTCAGAGAGAGATTTCCTCAAAATCTCTACTTCCCGACAAGGACTGTGCAATCCCTTCAAGGGGATTCAAATTGCTTCCAAATGCAACTGTTGGCCTCTCTGCTCAGCACTGGATCTGCTCTTCCTGTTTCAAAATCAATGCTCTAATACCATGTGAAAATTCCTAATCCTCAAGGAACCCTTACTGCGGAAAATTTGAATCTACCTCACCTACTTGATTTTTAATATACATTATCAAGTTGTTTTTTGAATAACACTGAAGAAAATTACTTTTGCAGCCTACACTACTTTAAATTTGATTACATGAAACAGAAAACTAAGCAAAGAACAAGATACATAGGACATTTATTTTTGGACAAAATAGGCCCCACAAAACCCCAATGTGGGAAAACTAGTGCAGTAGCTTTGAGGGTTTTCTATTATTAAGCAGTAATTCTGAATACAATGCTGGTTTCCCTCCCAGCAAACCAGTGACAGAGAAAATACAATGGTGGAAAAACTGAGTGAGTTTTACCTCACTTTGCCCGACATATTGTGGCTTATCTGGCAACAACACTGGCTAAGACCGACTACCTATGTGTTGGCCCTGTGTCAGCCTTATAGGCTCTGCGTCAACATTGCACTCTCTCTTCTACCCACTGTGTCAACCTTCTTGGCTGTTCTTGCAGTTCCCCAGTAGTTCCTGCTTTCTGTGTGGAGGGAAACTTCTGCTTCTGCGCTGGCCCTTCTGGCTCTGCGTCAGGCCTACATAGGCACAGATTGGCCCAGTGTCAGTCCTCCTGCCTGCCGTGCTTCCTCCACTAGCCTCTCTCTGACTCTCTATTAGTACTCCCGAACTATCCCTGCCCCTCTGCTGCAAGTGATCACTCCGTTCGAATTCTTAGCTTCCTAGCCCCAAAAATTGAACTTCAGATTTATTTGTTCTCTCCATGTGTTTTTCTAAATGAACGCCAAACCTCCTTCTTATACTTTTCTCATTGAGACTTCAACAGTTGAGATTAAGTCTCTAATCAACGACTAATATTAAAACTTGTCCTGATCCACCTTCTAGATCATTCTCACCCATATTTTGATTAATACCCATTAATATTTTAATTTTCCTAAGTTTAGAGTTAGGGACCCCATTAAAAATATTAATTATTTTAATAAAATACAATCCGGGTGGAATTTCACCAAACGGTTTCTGGGTTCTTTAGAACTCATGTGTTTTAGCCTCTCCACCAATTTTCATGGTTAGGGAAAATCTGATGCTACCAAAAACTAACACTTAGCCATCTCTTGAAATTGCTCCACCACTGACACCTATTTAGGCTTGGAAACATTGCCTGGATTTGTAGCCTCGGATGTTGACATGGCAGAGGGCACATATTCCATAATAAAAGCATGCTTTGATGGGGTTCTCAATTGACTGTTGTACAACATTAGGGTCTGTGACTTTGTCTCATCATCCTCCTCCTCCTCATCATCTCTTTTAACTTCTTCTACCCTGGATTTCTTGGAGCTAGGCTCCTCCCTTTGACCAACATCCATGGGTTCTAAAGTGACCCTCTTCTTCCCCGAGAGGTGCGAAGTGCTCGACTCAACTGGATGCAAAATTGCTTTGACTTCTTCCCAAGTAGACTTATTGGCACAATCTTCTACTGTGGGATTTGGGTCATGCTTATGATTTTCCCTATCGTTATCCTTTCTCATCTCATAAATGATATTATGAGGCTCGTACTTCCAAACTCCTACTTGTGGGAAATCAAAACTCTGCAAGATCTTCTCCACAAGATCTAGGGCATTCATTGAATTGACCACAAATGGTCCTACCTCATGAGGGACGTGGAAAGTTATAGCTGCCTTCTTGGAAGTAAAATGTACATTGTCGCTGCTGAACCTCTATCTAATGTACTCCAATGCAAATATGCGAGGAGTCAAGAATGTTGGTAGCTGGTAATGTTTTCCTACGAATCCATAAACCCTAATAACTATATATTCTTCGAAAAGGTACCATTCTCCTATTCTAGTATCAGGAGTGAACTGTAACTTCTCCTTGAGGAACTAAGGAGCTCTAGGTAATGGTTCACCATGTAACAAGGTATAAACAATTGACATAAAAAACGACACCGAATTGAAGAAACCTAGTTTTTTTCTGGTTTTCTGACCATGGGCAACCATTCATATACAAGCAATAAGGCATTATGTTCATCCACCATCTTGGGTTTTACGTTTTCTAGGTGAGAACATTGTTGGTGAATAAATAGGTGGACAAGGTAACCTTTGTAATGGAAAGATATCCCTTTTGCAAATTCTTTCATTTGGGAATGGATCTCATCTGACAAAAATTATGGAAAATCGAACTTTGTGCAGGCCTTGGTGGCCGGGTGACACAAGGAAACTAAGAAACCTAAAATTTCCTCAGTTATAGAAACATCAATACTGAGACTGAAAACTTGGTAAACCATAGAAAATGGTAACTTGGGCATAGAATCAAAGACTGTGATGCGGTAAGGAGGAGGACCGGAAGGGGTAACTACCCCCTTTTTGACATATCCATTGACCATCTGCTACATTATTTCTGGATAGAGAACATTCCATTTCTCCTTAAAGGATCTCTTTACCTAGCTTTTGCATGCCTGTCCTATCTAGGAATGAGATCATGTTTGCAATTTCTTCTGGTGTTGTTTTTATCACTGCCTTGTTTGCTTGAGACAAGACAATAACTCTTTGATCTAGAAAGTACTGGTTGACAAACAAGGACACTATCTCTAGAAAATGATACACTTGAGGGAAAATTGCTAGGACCAAGTTTGATGTAGCTAAATTGTTGTGGTCCCCTATGATATCACTGGTACTTTGTACCAAATGAATAGCTTTCTTCATGTCATACGTAATTATCAATGGGTCCTGAACATTTGCATCACTAGAAATCCTTTTTGGAAATTCCGCATAGAAATGACTTCATTAGATTATTAATCAGTTTTTAAATATTTCTTAATGTCTAAACTTAAGGAATATGGTTAGTTAATCAGTGTTAATTAAGTCAAGGTGAGAATCATCTAGAAACTCACACGGATTGATCTAGAGATGATCCTAGCCATTGATTAAGTTATAATCTTCGTCGTTGGTGCTCCAACAAAGGATTATAAGAGGAGGTCGATGTGGTGATGGAGGAAACACTTCAACAATTTGATTTCTTGGAAGATCAATTTCCAGAGCAGCAACAGTCAGTTGCCGGAGAAAGCCAAAGATTGAAGCAGCGAGTGAGAGGTAGAGACAATGACATTGGAGGAAGCATTCCAGATCCAGCGAGTGCATTTGCAGAGAGGTGGAAGAGCCACAGAGAAGTTGACGCAAGGGAAACATAACAGCTTCTAGAGGGAAGATTGATTTGCTGAGAGAGAGAAACATCTTCAATTCCAGAGGCCGAGAAGGAGTCCTAGAGTGCTGGAGAAGCATCTTTCCAGCCAACAAAAGGCAAAACGACTTCATCAAATACCAGTCAGAGGCTAGACGTCCAGCAAGCTGCACAGAGTAGCATAGAGTGTCAAAGGGCCGAGTTTCTAAAGGCAATGTGCTGGGAGATTGCCTATGGGGTGAGGAAAATTCCTCGCTAGCTTTTTGCCAATATTTTTCTCTATAGCATTGCTAGATTTCGACGTCCAGTTGTACTTAGAATTTCTCACTACTGCATAATAATAAAAACCTCAGTTGCTGCATCGGTTTTCCGAAGTTGGGTTTTTCCGGGGACTTTTGTCCAAAAATAATTGTGTTAATTTTATTTGTGTGTACTAGCATTTCTCAATTTCCAATGCATTATTTTTCCGTAAAATTTTATTTGTGAAGGTTGCAATGTATTTATTTTGATATTTGCCGTAGTAGGTAATTTGTTAATTAATTAACAATTAGGAGAAATAATATCAGTTGCTACAATATGGTTCTGATAGTGGAATCTTCGCATGGTATCAGAGCGCAGTTGATCAGCCGGAGAGCTCAGAGGTGAAAGAAGGAATTTCACTGCTCAGTGTAGGCAGCAGGATGAAATTCCCAAGGGCAACGCAGTGTTTTGCCAAGAGGCCGAGATGCTTGAGGAAGGCCTATTTTTCTGAGAGAGAGGCAGAAAAATTCTATCCTTCTAGATCAAGTGGTTCCAAAGGTAGAGGGAGCAACTAAGTTATTTCGTTGGGCAGATCTCTAGCTGGACGCAGAAGTTTTTGCAATAATTTGCTAGGGCAGAGCGAACATCGAGGTGGAAGAGAGAAGAGCACACACAAAGGGAAACTTTTCCTCAGGAACTTCTAGTTTCAAGAAGTTTGATTTTCCTTGCAGATCAACATTAGTTGTGAGAAGATTTTCTTACTCCATAAGGGAGTTCGAATAGTAGAGCATCAGTCGAGTAGAAGAAAAGAGGAAGGTTTCGACAGGAATTGTGTCAAGAACTTTGCCTTGAAGGTTATAGCTATCCCAGTCGACCCCAATGATAACGACAAGTACGAGGAGGCAATGGTGAGGGCCAAGAACATCATCCTTGACGGGGTCAAGGACCATATAGTACCACACCTTGACGAGAAGGAAATGGCATATGAGATGTGGGAGGCCTTCAATAAATTCTACCAGCATACTTCTGTGCAGAGAAGAATGCTACTTGAGAATCAATTGAGGTCGGATGAAGAAGGGAGAACCGATTGACACCTTCCTCGGAGGACTGAATGAGATCCGAGATCATTTGACTGTTATAGAAGCCACACCGGATTAGGGACTGATGGTGAGGACAACCTTGAATGTAGTCTCAGAAGATTGGGAGGTATTTGTCCAGAGTATATTGGGCAGAGGGACTCTCCCACCTTGGGACAAGATGTGGGCGGCTCTTCACCAGGAAGAGATCAGACGACAGTCGAAGACGGGTAGCAACATCAAGGGGATCAAAGTCAAGCAGAAGGAGGAATATGTTGCCCTAGCATCTGAGGGGAAGTAGGAAAAGCGGAAAAGAAGGATCTCTCTAAGATCAGGTGCTTCCACTGTGGGGAGCTCGATCATTATGTGACCTAGTGTCCAAGGAAGAAGACTAAGGGAGAGTCTTTCGAGACTAAGGCAGCACCAGCAAGGGCAGAGAAGGAAGCTTTGATAGACAATGACTGTGCCATGAGTGCACATGCACCACTTGAGCGGAAGAGGGGAGACATCGAGTTGTAGCTAGGCGGAATAAAGGCGATGAGGGGAAAGGTCTTTGACGTATCTAGCCTCATGGATTTAGACCTTGCTACACGAGCCCCGAAGAGGAGTAGCAGGACTGGCTGAGTTGGGTAGAGATGGATGTGGATGGAGCAACAGAGAGAGCTACAGTGCAGGGGTCCTGAGACAGCATGAGGCTAGTAGGCTGCAATAGTGCGAGAGGCATAAGAGTGTTGCACTAGTGCAGGATGGCATAGAGAGGTGTGCAACAGTGTGAGATGCAGGGAGTTGTTGTAGCAGCGTAGAGATTAGAGAGGGAGCACTTGTCAGCGGCAGAGGGAGCTTCAACATCAGTGGATGTCTCTAGCCCAACAGAGAGGTCAGTTGGGAGATCAATGACTTACTTCTCAGTCACTGAGTTGCAATGCAGCAGTGGGCAGCACGGTGCAACATGATGAGAGGAGGTGCAGTGCAGACGCAGTGCTGGGAGAAAGGACCAGCGGCAGTATGGATGCAGAGGGAGCAGTCATACAAATGCAGCAGTGGCAGTGACAGAATCATGGGCAGCAGTACATATACAACAGTGCAGAGGATGGTAGGCAGCAGGCCTAGCATTAGCACAGGGACCGATGCCGAATGGTTAGGGTGATACTCAGTGAGGAGTATTACTAGAGCACACTCCTCACTAAGAGGGAGTGTTGATTTGGGGTATTGTTGGAAGTGCTCTAGCCACAACATTTGGTGGAGAGGTTGGGGCGCATGCGATATCTAATACCCAGAAAGCGTTTGGGCAGATTCTAAATAGTTCAGGAGATATTAAAATAATTAATATTTTTAATGGAGTCCCTCAGTCTAAACTTAGGGAAAATAAAATATTACTGTGTATTAATATGAAATTGTGTTAGAATGGTCCAGAAGACATGGATCAAGCCATATCTAATCTTAGCCGTTGATTGGGGACTTAATCTCGGCCGTTGATATGTCAACAAGAAAACCATAAGTGGAGGCTTGAGGGTCACTTGGAGAAGACACCGGAGCGATCAGTGATTCTATTCTCTAGAGCAGGGTTTGCTAAGAGAGATAGAATTAGTGATCAGGAGTTGCAGCTGAGGGGCATTGAGTATAGAGAGACAGAGAGGCAAAGATAATGTCGAGAGAGTAGCACAGTAGCTGGGGAGAGTGACGCAAAGCCAGCTAGGGCTCACGCAGGGCCATGCAAAGGCAGCCGGGAGCTACGCAGAGCCTCAGAGAGGCCAGTGTTGCTAACGCAGAGGGCTAGAGGGTTGACACAAGGCCTCCTAAGGCTGACACAAACACATTCGGGGTGACGCAAGGCCAGCACTGGGCAGAGGGGCTAACGCGGTCTAGAGAAAGGCTGACGCTGGGGTTTCTGGGGCAGATTGATGCTGAGGAGTTGCCGGAAGGATTATCCTGGGTTTCAGCCAAGAGATTTGTCTCAAACTAAGGGGTATTACTGCCAAGGAAATTCTCTGTTGGGTAGGCCAGTTACGACACCTAGATTGTTCTCTGATATTGCTTAATAAGAAAACCCTCAGATTGTTGCACCGGTTTTCCCACATTGAGTTTTTCCGGAGACATTGGTCCAAAAATAATGGTGTCATATGGTGTGATTGTTTTTGTTTCCTTTATTTGTTGATCTATAATATGTTGAGCATGCACTAGTGTTTATTTTCAGTATTTACATTGTAAATAACTTGTTAAGTAACATAACAAGTAGGTAGGAATAAATCAGATAAAGTGCATGGAGGGTTTCTAACTAAATAGACTTAGAAACTTCAACATGGTATCAGAGCGTGATCGCAGATCACATGAGGACTGAGGACATCAGCCGAGACCCAGATTGTACTCTAATATTGCTTAATAAGAAAACCCTCAGATCGCTGCACCGGTTTTCCCACATTGGGTTTTTCCGGGTAGATTGGTCCAAAAATAATGGTGTCATATGGTGTGATTGTTTTCGTTTCCTTTAGTTGTTGATTTATAATATGTTGAGCATGCATTAGTGTTTATTTTCAGTATTTACATTGTAAATAACTTGTTAAGTAACATAACAAGTAGGTAGGAATAAATCAAATAAAGTGTATGGAGGGTTTCTAACTAAATAGACTTAGTAACTTCAACATGGTATCAGAGCATGATTGCAGACCACAGGAGGACTAAGGACATCAGCCGAGCGGAGCAATAGCAGCAGAAAACCACTGTCCCGAGGTGACAGAAGTTGTTTCTAGTAGAGTAGCAACAAGGTAAGGGTGACACAATGCCTGCGTCATCAAGGGTGAGCCGGGAAGAGGCAGCACAAAGGCTAAGGAAGGCAAAGGGAGCCTCACGCAGAGCCACACAGAAGCTGGGAGGGTTGACACAGTTGGTTGACGAGGCCAGGTTGCTGGTGCCAGGATTGCGTAGAGCCTAGGAGCTCTCACCTTCATGTTGCTGGGGTTTAGAAGGTTGTGGGAATTTTACAGAGTGGAGCAAGTGAGGTACTATAGTCATAACAGTACCTGATAGAGCAAGGCCAAGAGGAGGGAGTTGCTACCGAGGGTTTCTAATCGAGGAACCCGGATCAGTGGTGCGGTTGCACAAGACGATCAGAGTAGGGGGCATCTCGACAGCGACAGAAGGATTTCCAGAGAGGGAAATCGGGACTCAAAGGGAGTCCAAAGAGAACTTCCAGACGAGAAGTAGAGACTTTGAGGAGTCGAACAGAGAACTTCCAGGAGGGAACTAGAAGAGCATCATGGCACTACACAGAGTGAGAGACCAGGATAGACTGAACGGAGCGTCGAACTTGCCAGTCTGGAAGACCAAAATCTAATCTGTACTTGACAAGAATTATGTTAAGAACTTTGCCTTGAAAGTTATAGCTATCTAGTCGACCCCAATGATAGCGACAAGTACGAGGAGGCAATGGTGAGGGCCAAGAGCATCATCCTTGATGGGGTCAACGACCATGTAGTACCACACATAGCCGAGAAGGAAATGGCATATGAGATGTGGGAGGACCTCAATAAATTCTACCAACATACTTTTGTGCAAAGAAGATTGCTACTTGAGAATCAGTTGAGGTCGTATCAGATGAAGAAGGGAGAACTGATTGACACCTTCCTCGAAGGATTGAATGAGATCCGAGATCAGTTAACTACTATAGAAGGATCAGGAGCTAATGGTGAGGACAACCCTGAATGCAGTCTCAGAAGACTGGGAGGTATTTGCCCAGAGTATACTGGGCGGAGGGACTCTCCCACCTTGGGATGAGATGTGGGTGGCTCTTTGCCAGGAAGGGATCAGATGGCAGTCGAAGACGGGTAGCAGCAACAAGGGGATCAAAGTCACGCAGGAGAAGAAAGATTTTGCCCTAGCATCTGAAGGAAAGTAGGAAAAGTGGAAGAAGAAGGATCTCTCCAAGATCAAGTGCTTCCACTGTGGGGAGCTGGGTCATTATGCGACCTAGTGTCCAAGGAAGAAGAGTAAGCGAGAGTCTTCTGAGACTAAGGCAGCGCCAGCAAGTGCAGAGAAGGAAGTTTTGACAGATGATGACTGTGCCATGAGTGTACACGCACCACTTGAGAAGAAGTGGGAAGACATCGAGCTGTAGTCAGGCGGACTACAGGCGATGAGGGGCAGGATCCTCGAGGTACCCAGCCTCATGGATTAGACCTTGTTATGGGAGCCCCGAAGAAGAGTAGTAGGACTGGTTGAGTCGGGTAGAGATGGATGCGGATGGAGCAACAGAGAGAGCTACAGTGCAGGAGTCCTAAGACCTCACGAGGCTAGCACGCTGCAGTGCGAGAGGCACAGGAGTGTTGCACCAGTGCAGGATGGCACAAAGAGGTGTGCAATGGTGCGAGATGCAGGGAGTTGTTGCAGTAGCACAGAGGTTAGAGAGGGAGCACTTGTCAGTGGTTGAGGGAGCTTTAGCATCAATGGGTGTCTCTAGCCCAACAGAGAGGTTGGTTGGGAGATTAGTTACTTACTTCTCAATAACTAAGTTGCAGTGCAGTAGTGGGCAGCACGATGCAACATGATGAGAGGATTTGCAGTGCTGGGAGAAAGGACCAGCAGTAGCATGGATGCAGAGGGAGTTGTTGTACAAATGCAACAGTGGCAGTGGCAGAACCATGGGCATCAGTACAAATACAATAGTGCAGAGGATGGTGGGCAGAAGGCCTAACATCAGCACAGGACCGATGCCAGATGATCAGGGTGATACTCAGTGAGGAGTATTACTAGAGCACACTCCTCACTAAGAGGGAGTGTCGATTTGGGGTAGCATCGAATGTGCTCTAGCCATGAAATTTGATGGAGAGGTTGGGGCACATGAGATCTCCAATACTTAGAAAGGGTTTGGGCAGATTCTAAACAGTTTAGGAGATATTAAAATAGTTAATATTTTTAATGGACTCCCTAAGTCTAAAACTTAGCGAAAATAAAATATTAATATGAAACTGTGTTAGAATGGTCCAAAAGACATGGATCAAGCTAGATCTAATCTTAGCCGTTGATTAGGGATTTAATCTCGGTCGTTGATATGTCAATAGGAAAAGTATAAAAGGAGGCTTGAGGGTCACTTGGAGAAGACACTAGAGTGATTAGTCATTCTATTCCCTAGAGCGGGGTTTGCTAAGAGAGATAGAATTAGTGATCAGGAGTTGCAGCTGAGGGGCATTGAGTATAGAGAGACAGAGAGGTAGAGATAGTTCTGAGAGAGCAGCGCAGTAGCCGGGGAGAGTGATGCAGAGCTAGCCAGGGCTCAAGCAGGGCCACACAGAGGCAGTCGAGAGTTGCGCAGAGCCTTAGAGAGGCCAGCGTTGCTGATGTAGAGGGGCAGAGGGCTGATGCAAGGCCTCCTAAGGCTGACGCAGACCCATCCGGGGTGACGTAAGGCCAGCGCTGGGCAGAGAGGGGCTCACGCAGTCCAGAGAGAGGCTAATGTTGGGGTTTCTGGGGAAGATTGATGTTGAGCAGCTGCTGGAAGGATTATCTGGGGTTTCAACCAGGAGATTTGTCTCAAACTAAGAGGTATTACTGCCAAGGAAATTCTCTATTGGGTAGGCCAGTTACGGGACTTAGATTGTACTCTGATATTGTTTAATAAGAAAACCCTTAGATAGCTGCACCGGTTTTCCCACATTGGATTTTTCCGGGGACATTGGTCCAAAAATAATGGTGTCATATGGTGTGATTGTTTTTGTTTCCTTTAGTTGTTGTTCTGTAATATGTTGAGCATGCACTAGTGTTTATTTTCAGTATTTACATTGTAAATAACTTGTTAAGTAACATAACAAGTAGGTAGGAATAAATTAGATAAAGTGCATGGAGGGTTTCTAACTAAGTAGACTTATAAACTTCAACAGAAGCATTCCAGATCAAATGAGTGCATTTGTAGGGAGGCAAAAGAGCCACAGCGAAACTGACGCAGGGGCAACGCAACAACTTCTAGAGGCAAGATCTATTTGCTGAGAGGGAGAGACGTATTCAGATCCAAAGGCCGGGAAGGAGTCCTAGAGTGCCGGATAAGCATCTTTCCAGCCAGCAGAAGGCAGAACAACTTCAATAGAGACCAATTAGAGGCTATAAATCCAGCAAGCTGCACAGAGGCTGACGCAGAGGGTTAGACGGATGAGTTTTTGAAGGAAAGTTGTACCGGGAGATTGCCTGTGGGGAGAGGAAAATTCCTCACTAGATTTTTGCCAATATTTTTCTCTATGGGATTGGTAGATTTTGGCGTCCAATGGTACTCGAAATTTCTCATTGTTGCATAATAATAAAACCCTCAACTACTTCACCGGTTTTCCCAAGTTGGTTTTTTCAAGGTACTTTTGTCCAAAAATAATTTTGTTAATTTTATGTGTGTGCTAGCATTTCTCAGTTTCCAGTGCATTATTTTTCCGCAAAATTTTATTTCTGAAGGTTGCAGTGTATTTATTTCGATATTTTCCATAGCAAATAAATTGTTAATTAATTAACAATAAGGAGAGATAATATCAGTTGTTGCAATAGGGTTTCAGTAGTGGAATTATCACATGGTATCAGAGTGTAGCTAAGCAGCAAGAGAGATCAAAGGCGAAGAGAAGGAATTTCGTTGCTTAGTGTGGGCAGCTGACCGAAATTCCCAAGGGCAGCACAGTATTTTGCCACGAGGTCGAGTTGCTTGAGGAAGACTGATTTTTCTGAGAGAGGCAGAAAAATTCTATCCTTCCAGATAGAGTGATTCCAAACGCAGAGGGAGAAGCTCAGTGATTTCGTTGGGTAGATCTCTAGATCGACACAGAGGTTTTTGTAGTAGTTTGCTAGAGAAAAGCCAGTGTCAGGGTGGAAGAGAGGAGCACACACAGAGGGAAAATTTTCCTCTGGGAACTAGTTTCAAAAAGTTCGATTTTCCTTGCAGATCAACAATAGTTGTGAGAAAATATTCTTACTCCACAAGGGAGTGTGAATAGTAGAGAATTAGTCGATAGAAGAAAAGAGGAAGTTTTCGACAGTTCGTTGAGATGGCTTCATGATTAGGACAGGTTGGACGGAGCTTCCAACTACGTCATCTAGAAGGAAAGGATGTCCTTTCTTCTAGATGAATATGGCCTGAAAGCCTATATTGATGCAATGGTGGTGGTTCCTCAGGATGCAAATTAGCAGAAAGAGTACAAGAAGGAGATGGCACGAATGAAACGATTGAACCTAGATGGAGTCCGAGCACATGTTGTTTCACATATAGCTGGCAAAGATACTGCCAAGCAGATGTAGGATATGTTGACCTTAGCGCCTACACCTACCTACAAGTCAGTGATAAAAACCTTCAACCCCACAAGGTGTGGTTGGTGGCAGGGAACTAAGGGAAGGGGCTACCAAACTAATCCTGACTCTCTCTGTTTGAGCTACCTCCTAGGTTAGCTAAGGGGGGTGGCCCCTAATCAAAATTTAAGTTAAAAAGAGATGTGAGTTTCTAGGAGAATTCTTAGAGTTAAATAGATTATATCTTTAAGATTTATAAGCAAAAACTGATATGAACAATAACCATCATAGGATAAACATGAAAGCATACACAACTAGTGCCTTCCAAGTATTTGCTTTTTAAGAAATGAAGTTGTATTTTGCTTAAAATGAAGTGAAATGCTTTCAAATGGAAAGCCAAAATAACCTTGAAAAGTGAAACAATAAATTGTTAGCACAAGATATTATAAATGCTTTCAAGATGAATAAGTCTACAAATCAAAGCATGGAAACTATCTTGCTCAAAAAGATACAAAAAGAACTCAAATGTTAGACCAAAGTGACAACATGCAATTAAGTTTGCAACCCAAAATAATAGTTCTTGAAAGTGAAATCAACTATTCATGACAATATGCAATTAAACCAAAAGATGAGCCAATTTCCAAGTACAAGAAAATTAAACTTGTTGCAAAATTAAAAGGGATTACAATGCTTGCATTCAAAGTGCCTCTTGAAATAAGATTTGCATGTGAGACTTTAAACCATCAAGATAGCAAGAAATTCAAGAACTTTGCAAACAAGCAAATGTGATAGAATGAGTTCTTGGTTTATTTTATTAATTAGTGCTAAGGAAAAGTTACAATTGAACTCTAGTCCTCAGACCTTATCCTCGCCCAAATATTTGGATCTCACAATGAGGAGTCAATAGAGATAGAGGGTCCCTAAAGGTCTATTCAGTTGGAGATAAGTTTTAGTGAGGCTTGGGGCCTTCCTATACTAAAATGCCTAGATGAAGTGCAAATTATGTTAATTCCCCAAATTAAACTAATGCTTCATGCAAATGCTTCAAAGATTAATAGTTTGCAAAACTTGAGAGTGTTTGCATGTGGGAATTTAAATACAAGATTTGTATAATTTGCATGTGGAGTGAAATGTGTTGATTCTAAACATGTACAATAAGAAATTAAAAGCTAGAAAACTAAGAAAAACTAAAAGCAAGATTAGGCCACCCACAAGAATCCTTCCTCTAAATGAGGAAGGGGGATGCCATGGGAAAAATCCCAAGCTCCCTCCAACAATTTTTTTTATTTTTTATTAGCGCTTAAAGTGGGTCAAAATGCCTCTAAGAGGGCAACCCACAATACGAGAGAGATCTTTACAAAGATGAGACTCTAACAAAGCTAAACTCTCTTCCCAAAAATATAACAACAACAAACTTGAAAATGGAAAAAACTCTCCAAAAGAGATTCACAAGGCTCAAAAGGCCCACGGCCTAGATGAGTTTGCAACTCTCTCCCAAGTGCTTATGGCCTCCCTATAAATTAGTTTTTGGATAGAGTGAGGGGGTCTGCATACACACGAGTGAGTAGTTTTCCAAAGCTTCTCCTCATGCTCCTTGTTGCCCAATTCTCAATCCTGTGGGTTGCAAAACACAAAAAAATACCAATTGTCAGTGTAAAATTAGGAAAAAGAAACCAATACTAAACTTAGAATTTAATTTACGAAGTACTAGCTCAAGTAATGGGAGTGAACCCCCATACTTGCCTAGCTTTAGAAATGACTCTTGAATAAGAGATATAACTTTGAAAAAACTAGAATCAAAGAAGTATTTTGAATTTTAAGTAGATGATCAAGTAGCTATACACTAAGAAAACTTCCTTTTGCTCTTCGTTGGATGGAAAACTTGGAGTAAAAAAATGGCTAAGTCTTGGATCACTGTGACTCTAGGAGTGAGTTGATCTAATTGAGATTTCTCCCACTTCCAGATGGATTCCTGCACACAATACAAAATATCTTTCCTATAGACTTGAACACGTATTAGTTTGCACAAGATTAGAGAAATATAATGAATAAGATAAACCAAACATTCCTCCTAAAATGAATTGGCAAGCTTATCCCTAGAATACTACTCTAAATTAATGATATGCGCAAAATAGCTTGCACATATCAATCCAAGCAAGATGACAAGCATAAACTAATATTAATTCAACATGCGAAAGCATTTAAACACAATAGTAGTAGCATGAAAGGACGTCAGCTCATAACGCAAAGAGAACACCAGCCAGATAGTCCTAGAGTTTTGATTGTATTAAGAAAGTATGCAAGTACAAAATGGCAAAGTTTCCTCATGCCCAATGGCTTATTACATGATACAATATGAGAACTCATGGCTTTATTATATAAAGAGTTGGGAGCAAATCCCAATGAAGAATGACAATGACAAATGGCATTGGAGCCAATCCCAATGTAGAAGTGATTAAAAAAGTAGCGTGAGGTGATAATCCCAAAGATAAATTCGAATTTGTTGAATGGAGCTCCAGTGCCAAGTGTGAAAATCGAATTCTGGCAAGTGGACATCATTTTCTTCTTCCCTTATGTGCCAAATTCGAATTTTATGATAGAATGACAAATGTATATGGGTGATAACCCATGTGGGGACGATTTCCCACAAAAATCTCCACAAAATATTCTCCCAAATTCTCCCAAATGTGCATTAACTTCACAAATTCGAATTTCCAGATACGCAATTTTCTCCTTTAATTCCAGAAATTCGATTTTAGAGCACATGTCCTTTCCTTGATTTTAGGAGTCCACATCACTTTGGGACTTCACTTTAACTCCCCATATTTTTCCACCTCATTTCCACAACATTTAGCATGTGTGGAGATTTATTTTGTCCATTTATTTAATTTCTGGCTTAATTAATTGCCAGATTTCCCACTAAACCTAGGAAAAGTGGATTTTGAGGGTTCAAAACACCTTTTTAACCCATTAAAGTATGTCATAATAGAAATTCGAAGGTAATAGGTGCAAATTTCATTACTCATACTCCATACAACTTCTCTAGACATCACTTATTATATTACAAATACAATTTTGTTAGCAATTTTCGCGGTGCGGAAAATCTAAAAAATTAAAAAATGATTACCTAGACCTAACCAAATTCCACGAAATTTTTTGTGTGATCTAGTATGATAATATACATCGACTCTAGACACTAAGATGTGTTAGGGGTTCAACCTTCAAACTGTCACCCCGACTTTGGGGTAAAACGTGAGTGAAAAAACCCATAAAATTATCTACCTCTAAAAAAGAAGGGATAATTAACTAGATAAAAAAAGCACTCCAAGATGTACTCGTTTGTTGATCGAGTCCCAACATCCTAGGCCTGTTACAGACTCAAAACGCATCATTATTAGTGTCACTTATTATAATTCCCCGCAGGGTGTGGAATCTAGGTACAAGAAAGATGATGAGAAGATAGAAGTAGAGTTAAAAAACTCTGTTGACTGATGATATCTGATGGTACAAGTGTCCTCTAGATCATCCTTGGGCATGGAGTCTTCATATAATCATCAGGTGCCACTCCAGTGGTCAACATGATCCTCTCTCCACATTTTACCAGGGTACTTCCGAGCAGCAGAAGATGTACCTAGAGGAGATGCCGAGACTCGCGCAGATGCAGAAAGGGGAAGACATAGACCCCTTCCTTATTAGGATTCAGGAGGTTTGAGAGTAGTTGTTAGTTGTTGGGGCAACGCTCAACCCACGGAGCTAGTGCGATTGGCACTCAACAATGTATTAGAGGAATGGCAGGTCTTTGTCCAAAGCATATTGGACAGAGATAGGATACCAGACTAGGATAGAATGTGGGTTGATTTGTAGCAAGAGGAGTTGAGACGAGCTTTGTTAAAGAGCTCCATTAGTGACAGGAGCAGCGGATTGAAGCGGGTAAAGGAGGACAAGAATGTGCCCTCGCATCAAAGGCTCCCAGTCAGGGGCAAGGGGAGTAGAGGAAGAAGAAGAAGGACCTGTCAAAGGTCAAGTGCTTCAATTGTGGTGAGATCAGTGACTACAATACCTAGTGCCCTCTGAGGAAGGACGAGGACAAGCAGGACAAGCAGGCAGCTTCAATGGAGATTGATAGGCTATCCTCTAGGTTGGAGGAAGAATTTGTTATGTTCACCGATATACCTCGAGGAGTGAGGTGGGGCGACTCGGTGTTGTAGCCCCAGAGTGCTATACATGGGCAGGATCCTTGAGGAGTCCACCTCATGGATCATTACTTGGCTACGAGGGGCCACAATATTCAGTGGTAGGATAGATCAGTGGCAGTTAATGGAACCAAAGACTGAGTGACAGTTGCAGTGACTAGTAGCAGCCAGATGCTGGGTAGTGCAATGCAGAGTTGGCAGTAGTGCAGATGGCACAGTGTAGAGAGAGCAACAACACAGAGCCGGTGTCACAGGGTTCGTCGAACCTAAAGGTTGAGGTCCGAAATTCGGTGAATTTCAAAAAAATTCTTAAAGTTCATTTAGGTTTGAGAAGGTTCAGTTCCTGCTGCGTGCATTATTATTATAACGACATTCATATTGTTATTACCCACAACAAAAGAGACATTCTACAGGAGATGCTAGTATATTAAGAATTATTTTTAGGGTTTTGTGTCTTAACTTGGACAGTATTCCACATAATCATCCCAATCTCCCAATGAGCTTGTGCGCGATTTCCAAGTCATGGTTCAAATTTTTTTGCTAACGCGTTGACATTTTTATAATTTTACAGGTATTATAATATATTGCAGTATCGAAATCTGCGTACATACGTTATAATGTGTTAAAAGCATTATATTTTAAGGTGTCAACATTATTATAATTCTATAAGTATTACAATGAACTGTAGTATTGAACTCAATGTACATGTATTACAGGCAATACAATATGTTAACACATTACAATGTATTGAACTTAGCTTATATGAGGCATTACAATGGGCTAATGTATATTATTATTATTATCATAATAATAAAGATAAGTTAACATAATTTAAAAATATATATTTTTACAAGAATTATATTTAATATATTTTAAATTATATTACATTAACGAAATTAGGGTATTGTATTTAAATATTATAAATTAATATAACTTATATTTATGGAAAATTATAAATTTATTGATATAGTATATGATAAAAATTATAAATATATATTAATTATAAATGAATGTAAAAGATTTATGTAATTTAATTATTATATATATATTTTTAAAATTATATACATGAACGAACCTAATGGCGAACCTCATTCGAATCTCATCGAAAAATTCGAACTCGAATCGAACTTAATTGTAATCGAATTTGAATTCGAACCTAAACCATGTGACATTGCACAGAGCCTTCAATGATAGTTCAGATGCTTGTAGAAGTCAGAGACTCGGGAGATTTTTAGTTGAAAATGTTGCAGCAACAACAACAAATGAGAGGGAGTTGCATTGCAGATGCAGTGTTGGTAGCAGTACGACAATGTCAAAGCAACACAGAGGCAGCGTATATCAGAATTGCGCACTGGTTTGTGGGTAGCAACAGCGAGACATCAGCAACGTGATAGGAGATGATGCAGAAACAAGGTGTTGTGGTAGGTGTGCAGCAATAGAACACATTCTTCGCTAAGAGGGAGTGTTAGTTTTGTAGCATCAAATGTGTTCTAGCCACGAAATTTCGTGGAGATGCTAGAATATATGAGATCCCCAAAACCCAGAAATCGTTTTTGGAAATTCCGGCTAGAAATGACTTAATTAGATTATTAACCATTTTTAAATATTTCCTAAGTCTAAAATAAGGAATATGGTTAACTAATCAGTATTAATTAAGTCAAGGCGAGAATCATCTAAAAATTCACATGGATTGATTCAGAGATGATCCTAGCCATTGATTAAGTTTTAATCTTGGTCGTTGGTGCTCCAATAGAGGAGTATAAGAAGAGATCGATGTGGTGATGGAGGAAACACTTGAGCAGTTTGATTTCTTGGCAGATCGATTTCTAGAGTAGCGGCAGTCAGTTGTCGGAGAGAGCCAGAAATCGAAGCAGTGAGCGAGGGGAAAAGACAGTGACGCTGGAGGACGCATTCCAGATCTAGCGAGTGCATTTGCAAAGAGGCAGAAGAGCCATAGAGAAGCTGATGCAGGGGCAACACAACAACTTCTAGAGGCAAGATCGATTTGCCGAGAGGGAGAGATGTCTTCAGTTCCAGAGGCTGGTAAGGAGTCCTAGAGTGCTGGAGAAGTATCTTTCCAACCAGCAGAAGGTATAACGACTTCATCAGTGACCAGTCAGAGGCTTTACATCCAGCACGCTGCACAGAGGCCGATGCAGAGTTTCAGAGGATCGCGTTTCTGAAGGCAAGTTTTGCTGGGAGATTGCCAGTGGGGTGAGGAAAATACCTCACTAGATTTTTGCCAATATTTTTCTCTATAGGATTGCTAGATTTTGGCATCTAGTTGTACTCAAAATTTCTCATTGTTGCATAATAATAAAACTCTTAGCTATTGCACCAGTTTTCCCAAGTTGGGTTTTTCTGGGGACTTTTGTCCAAAAATAATTGTGTTAATTTTATGTGTGTGTGCTAGTATTTCTTAATTTCTAGTGCATTATTTTCCGCAAAATTTTATTTGTGAAGGTTGCAATGTATTTGTTACGATATTTGTTGTAGTAGATAAATTGTTAATTAATTAACAATTAGGAGAAATAATATCAATCGCTGCAATAAAGTTCCGGTATTGGAATTTTCACATCAGGATCCTTAGTTTTCTCAACCATTGGGACATACACAGAGCTTGGAGTAGAAGAGGTGGCCATTGGGAATATGGAGCTCGTTGAAAGGTGGGTAATTGACTAAGGATTGAGAAAAGGACAAAAGCGAGATTCTCAAATGGATTAACTAGTGAACAAGCGGGTGTCATGTGGCCAAAGGAGATTGGCTAGTGAGGTGGATGAAAGCTTATTTAAAATTGGTGAACTATGAGACTAGCTAGCGCATGCAAAGGATGAATTATTTTTTTTTATAGCAAATTGAACTTGAAGTTGGCAATTTAAGGGATAATTTAGCTCGTGGTAGCTCTTAAAAGATTAATTGGATAGAATGAAGAACTTATTCTTTGATAAGAGGGATTTTTCATGTGAGGCGCACGTTTTTTTGTGAGAAAAAGATAGGGTTTCTTTGAGGGCTTGAATTCACTAGATTTCACTCCAATGGGGGTTTTAACAAGTAGAATCTACGAATATCAGGTGAATTAATAGTTCAAATGCGCGAATCAGACTCGAAATAGTCATAAGTGAGCAAAGTTCTTATGGGTGCAGTAGCTAAGCTGAAGGACAAATAAGACATAATAACAACAAAATGGGCCCCCAGGCCCTTTTTATAAAAACTTGGCCTGAAACGTGTCAAGACTTGATTGGGCACAAACTTTTGGCTTATGTCACGCTGACATCATGATGATTTTAGCATGATGTGGGCCATGCCACGCATCAAGCACTTACATGGAGGGAGTGTGAAAATTCCTAAACCCGAAATCCCTACTTAGCAAACTGATTTTACTTCTCCTACTTGTTAATCCATACAAGCTATTTACTGTGTTCTACGGTAAATATCAAAGTAAATACAACTGCAACATTCACTATTTAAAATAATATTCCGAAACAAGAAACTGAACAGGAAAAATATACAACACAATGACAGTTATTTTTGGATAAATGTCCCCGGAAAAACCCAATGCGGGAAAACCGATGCAGCAACTCTGGGGATTTTATTGTTATGCAATAGTAAATCTGAGTACAATTCATTAGAATCCCAACTCGCTATCTCATATAGAGAGAAACTGGACAAAACAAATAGTGAGATGAGCTCACCCTGTCACTGGAAGAATCTGACCCTGATCTCGATGGAAGGAGGCTCTGCGTCCCTTCTGCGTCAACTCTATGTAGTCTTTGTGTCACCTGAGCTGGGGACTGCGTTGCTCTTCCTCTGAATCCTCTCCTACCCAGAAATGTTGATTTCCAGCCTCCCAGTCTCAAACCCTGGCTCCCGGCTCCTGAAATTCGATTTTCTCAGTAGGAATTCGATCTTCCTTTAGGCTCTGCATTGCCACTACGTCAGCGCTGCGTGAGCCAACGTCAGCCTCTCTCTAGATGTCGTTCTGCCCTCTCTGCCTTGTACTCTCTGACCCAGGAAACCTTCCCTCTTCCGGATACTATCTCTGCCCCTCACTACAAAAGCTCACTTCGAATTTCTCACCGGCAACTCTTTTTCTTTAGAAATTCGACCTTCTGAACTCTTTCTATGTGTCCTCCAAGTGCCCATCGAGCTTTCTCTTATAATCCTCTCGTTGATCAATCAACATCCCAGATTAGATTCTAATCAATGGCTAGGATCATATTGACTTGATCTTTGCCTTCTTCGAGAAGGTTCACCCACTGTTTATATTAATACTCTTTAATTATTTTAATTTCCTAAGTTTAGACTTCGGGTCCCATTAAAAATAATTAATTATTTTAATAAAACTGTCTAAGGGTGGAATTTCCCAAAACGATTTCTAGGTATTGGAGAATGCATATGTCTAAACCTCCCTGCAAATTTTGAGACTTAGAGCACATTCGATTCTACCAGAAATCAACACTCCCTCTTAGCGAGGAATGTGCTCTAGCAATGCAACCTGTTGAAGCATCACTCTGTTCTATAACATCTCCTTCGGCGCTGCTGATATTTGAAATCCTGTCCACCAACTACTGCGCAAATGCTGCATCTGTACTACTGCTGACCCTGCCACTGTCAAAATTGCATCCGGACTGCAACTCCCTCTCAATTCTGCATCCATGCTGCTGCTGGCACTGCCACTGCCAACTGCATTTGCACTACAACCTTCTCCAACTTCTGTTGCTATTGCATCAACAATGGAAAAACATCCCAAATTACTGAACTGGTGTTCAATATGATGCATCTTGCTGCCGGAGTTTGATTGCTGCTAGTCTCTACACTGACCCTTTGAAGCTTCTGCGCTGCTGCTGACCTTTGCTCTGTGCCATCTGCACTGCTACCATCTCTGCTCTGCGCTGCTCAGTCTTTGGTGCTACTAGCCACTGCAACTGTCACTCCTACAATCGTCTACATCAACTGGTTCGGTCCATCCTGCTACCTCTGTTCTGGGCTCCCGTAGCAAAGAATTGATCCGAGAGGTGGGTTCCTCAAAGATCTTGCTCCTCTGTAGCTATTTCGAACTGCAACTCTAAATTAGCCCACCTATCTCCTGGAGATATCTCGGCTGTCATGGCAAACTCATCCTCCTCAATCTTCGCGGCTGCAACCTTCAGATCATGCTTCTCATCTTTTTCCTTCTTCCTGAGAGGACACTGTGTTGCGTAGTCACAAAGTTCACCACACTTGAAGCATTTGATATTCGAAACGTCCTTCTTCCACCTCCATTGCTCCTGCTGCCCCTTGGATGCGAGGGCTACATTCTCATCCTCCTCCTTGGGCTTCGACCCACTGGTGCTGCTTCCGTCAAGTTTACACTTGACCAAGTCCCTCCTCAACTCCTCTTGCTTAAAAGCTGCCCACATCTCATCCCAGTTTGGCAAAGTCGCCCTGCCGAGGATGCTCTGGACAAAGACATGCCACTCCTAAGATACTAAATGTAGGGCCAGTGTTACCATCTTGGAACCTTGAGGTGTTGACCCGAATTCCTACTGCAACAAACTAATGTTACTGTTCCTACTTGTTAATCCATAGAAGTTATTTACTGTGCTGTACGGTAAATATCGAAGTAAATACAACTGCAACATTCACTATTTAAAATAATATGCCGAAACAAGAAACTGAATAGGAAAAAGATACAACACAATGACAATTATTTTTGGATAAATGTCCCCGAAAAAACCCAATGCGGGAAAACTAGTGCAGCAGCTTTGAGGGTTTTATTATTATGCAATAGTAAATTTGAGTACAATTCGTTGGAAGCCCATTTGGTTATCCGATACAGAGAGAAACTGGACAAAACAAATAGTGAGATGATCTCACTCAGTCACTGGAAGAATCTGACCCTGATCTTGCTGGAAGGAGGCTTTGCGTCCCTTCTGCATCAACCCTACGCAGTCTTTGCGTCACCTCAGCTGGGGACTGCATTGCTCTTCCTCCAGATCCTCCGCTGCCCAGAAACTTTGATTTCCAACCTCTTGATCTCACACCCTAGATCCCGGCTTTTGAAACTTGATTTCCTTAGTAAGTATTCGATCTTCCTCTAGGCTCTGTGCTGCCATTGCGTCAGCTTTGCGTGGGCCAGCGTTAGCCTTTCTCTGGACGTCGTTCTTCCCTCTCTGCCTTGTACTTCCGGCCCAAGAAACCTTCCCTCCTCCGGATACTATCTCTGACCCTCACTACAAAAGCTCACTTCGAATTTCTCACCGGTTGCTACTCTGCTTCATAAATTCGATCTTCTGAACTATTTCTGTATGTCCTTCAAGTGCCCATCAAGCCTTCTCTTATAATCCTCTCGTTGGTCCATCAACGATCCAAATTAGATTCTAATCAATGGCTAGGATCATATTGACTTGATCTTCGCCTTCTTTAGACTTATGGTCCCATTAAAAATAATTAATTATTTTAATAAAACTGTCTCCGGGTGGAATTTCCCAAAACTATTTCTAGGTATTGGAGAATGCATGTGTCTAAACCTCCCTGCAAATTTTGAGACTTAAGAGCACATCCGATGCTACCAAAAATCAATAGGGAGCTTGTCGTGGAAGGGTTGACGTGTGGATAGGTTAACTTGGCAGGTAGGCGAACCTGATTTGGAAATTTGGAAATTTTTGAATGGTGCCCCTCCCAAACTTGGATTTGGAAAGTTTTAAATGGTGCGGGGCGCACGAGAGGGCGCCACATGGCCCTCTTCACACCCCTTGACCGTGTTAACGTCCAAGCATGTTGGTGGTGCAGGAGGTTGTGGGCCGTCGGATCAACGACACGCCCACCGTCTGATCTATGCGCCATGCAACTTGCCCCGTGTCAGCACTCTGACACCTATGGTTGCTGTGCGCCTGCATTGTTTTTCCATGCTGACATTCGTCACCAATGCCCACGCACCTACGCTGCCGGGCAGGGCTTTTGCCTAAGCCAACTTCTCTCCTTTACAGTCTTTATGAGCCTTTTACTAAAAAGTTTCCTTCAAGGCCTTTTGGGCTTGGCTTCTCGAGCAATCATACCGGAGTGGGCTTATTGATGCTAACACATCCCCTCGATGATTTCCTAACCTATTGCTTGTCATGCTCACCTAGCACGCATCAATTCATGCCCCCTGTTTACTCAGCTAAGTTCCTAAGCTCCACTGCCTGTCTCTGGCATGCATAATTCATTTTTAGAGATCCCCAAACACACCAACATTGATCCAAATCATGATTGGCACCTTTCTAGGTGTATTTGGGAACCCAAAACATAGAGTAATCATTCAAGGCACCCCCATAGATCTTCCACTCAGGATGGCAACAATTTTACTTGTGAATTTGCTGCTCCAGGCACTCGCGTGCCTCTGGTTTTTGTGTTTGGCCAAATTCCTCTCTGTGAATGATTGGTTCACACATTGTTCCATTTGTTGGTCTCTAGTCCATTCTAGAAATTATATAGTAAATGCAGTCTACTGTTTTATAGTTCCACATTTACCTCATTCTTCCAGGCAATCCATAAATCAGTTTCAAAATCCAAGGAATGTACTTAACCCATTCCTTTCATTGAATTCTAAAGCAATGCTTCAGTTGTGACACCAACTTTCACAATTATGAGGGTGACTATTCCAACTACCTGGGCATGCACAATCAATGGGTTCTTGGGCAAGAGGGAAGAGGTTCATATTTGAATTCAAATTCATGGAAAGGTTTTGGCAAGAAAATTCCCCTCATTATTTCCCCACTCGTGGTATCATAGTCCATATCAGTGCTCGTATGTTCATAGTCAGTTGTGTCAGTATATTCATTAATTAACCAACATATATATATATATATATATATATATATATATATATATATATATATATATATATATATATTGTTCCTACATTCATCCATCCAGTCCATCTTTGTTACAATAGTGACACATCCATGTTGACACGGGCAATACAATACCATTAACATAATTAATTATGAATTAACCCAGGGGTCAAGATGGGGATGTTACAACCTCTGTTTCCACCAGGGCTGTAGAGTGCACTTCAGGTTTTTTACTCACTGCAATAAGAACATTACCTTATAAATTTAATCAGACTATGGCACTCCACTTCTATAGGAAGGTGGTGGTAGAAAATTTGGACTCCTATCTTTGGGAATCAGATAAATTAATGGGTTGTCAACATACATTTTCCTTTTTTAACACACTTGAGTGGATAATCGCCATCCATGGAGTTTGTGTCTTTGAAGAGAAAAATGTTGGCTGTAATACACCCCCTGATGCCAAGGAGGGAAACATCTCAAATAGATTCAATCAATGGAATTGCTTCTGAATTTTTCATCTTTAATTATGTTTTCTAATAACATCAATATTTATTGACTGTTTCCATGTATTTGGTTTGCAGGTTCACAAGTGCAGTTCTTCGAGGCTCAAATTGGAAGATTCCCCTACCTCCATTTGGTCAAGGCTGGTGAGTTTCTTTGACATTACTTGTTTTATCATATCAATGTAAGCATTTCTAATAGAAATTCCCCTTTTGTCAAAGAAATGGGAGTTTTTCATAGGACAGGTTGTCAATATAATTCAACTACACCTTATAAATGAAACAAGACAAGAATAAACAGTAGTCAATTGCAGTTTTTTTCTTTGATTTTAAAGCACTGAAAGCAAGGACATCGTATAATACACTAATTAAATCTTTACTCTATTTGTCAATATGATAAGATGGCTTATTTCTGTGAATGCATTCTCCACAAATGTTGAATTCCTATCATGAATCTATGAAAATGGAGCTGATGTAGTCATGGATGCAGTTCATAGATTGTATTTTACCTATTAGATCAAACCTATCGTTTCCAACCATGCAAGTTTTCACAAAATATGCAAACAAAACCACAATTGTAATAGTTTGTAACAAGATTCTTGGTGAACTTGGGATGGGAACAAGGTCTCTTTTAGTATCATGGGAAATTCACTCATTGGAGAAAGACAAAGGGAGCTTGGGAGCAATAGATATACACACCCAAAGATGGTACTTGCAGCTAAATGAATTGTTAGGTGTCTTCGGGTTAATGGTTATTGGCCAAATGCACCTTATTCATATAATTTTGCACTACAGCCCATGCGTCGGAATTTAAAGGGAGTTGCAATGTTTCAGACATAGTGTACAATTCTTCATGTTTTCTATTCATGGATCATGGTGTGTGCCTAACCGGTGTGAAAATTTCTAATCTGAAATTCTACTATAACAACTGATTTATTTCACCTACTTATTCTTCACAATAAGTTATTTACGAAATCTCTTCAGCAAATATTAAAATAAATTCTACCGCAGTTATCACATAATTACATAGAGAAAATACATAAACAAGAACCAATCACATCACCACAATTGTTTTTGGACAATTGTCCCTTGAAAAACCCAATGCGGGAAAACGGTGCAGTAGATGAGGGTTTTATTAATGTTCAGCAACAATCCTTTTACAAGGAGTGATCTTACAGATAAACTGAAAAAAAACACATGAGACTTTCCTCTGGAACATGTCTAACACTTTGGAGACACTTCTCCCATTCCTACGTCACCTTTGCGTGGCTCTGTGTGGCTTTGAGTGGCTCTGTATCCCTCTGCGTCAGCCTGCATGAGGGCTACGTCTCTCCTCTAGACTGCGTCTCACTCTACGCTGTGTTGATTTGGGGTAGCATCGGATGTGCTATAGCCACGAAATTTGGTGGAGAGGTTAGGGCACATGAGATCTCCAATACCCAGAAAGGGTTTGGGCAGATTCTAAATAGATCAGGAAGATATTAAAATAATTAATATTTTTAATGGAGTCCCTAAGTCTAAACTTAGGGAAAATAAAATATTAATGTGTATTAATATGAATCTGTGTTAGAGTGGTCCAAAAGACATGGATCAAGCCAGATCTAATCTTAGCCATTGATTAGGGATTTAATCTCGGGGGTTGAGATGTCAACAGGAAAAGTATAAGAGGAGGCTTGAGGGTCATTTGCAGGTGTACACCAGATGATCAGTCATTCTATTCTCTAGAGCGGGGTTTGCTAAGAGAGATAGAATCAGTGATCGAGAGAGCAGCTGAGGGGCATTGAGTACAGAGAAACAGCGAATGCAAGGATTGTGTCGGGAGAGCAGCGCAACAGTCAAGGAGGGTGATGTAGAGCCAGCAAGGGCTCACACAGGGCCACGCAGAGGCAGCCAAGTGCTGCATAGAGCACCAGAGGGGCCAATACAGTTGACGCAGAGGCTCCCAGAGCTGACGCAAGGCTAGCATGAGATAGAGAGGGGCTAACGCAGTTCAGATTGGGCAGACACTGGGGTTGCAGGAGTAGTTTTGTGCTGAAGAGCTGCCGAAAGGGTTTTCCGGGGTTTCAGCCAGGAGATTTCTCTCAAACTATGAGGTATAGCTGCTAAGGAAATTCTCTATTGGGTAGGCCAGTTTTGACACCCAGATTGTACTTTGATATTGCTTAATAAGAAAACCCTCAGATAGTTGCACTGATTTCCCCGCATTGAGTTTTTTCTGGGGACATTGGTCCAAAAATAATGGTGTCATGTGGTGTGTTTGTTCTTGTTTCTTTTAGTTGCTGATCTGTAATATGTTGAGCATGCACTGATGTTTATTTTCAGTATTTACTTTGTAAATAGCTTGTTAAATAAAATATAACAAGTAGCTAGGAATAAATCAGAAAAAGTGCATGAAGGGTTTATAAACTAAGTAAAGTTAGAAACTTCAACATGGTATCAGAGGATGACTGCAGATCATAGGAGGACTAAGAGACATCAACTGAGCAGAGCAATAGCAGCAGGAAACAGCAGTCCCGAGGTGACAGAAGCTATTTCTAGCAATGAAGAAGCCAAAAAGTGTGACGTAGAGCCAACCAGAGCCATGCAGAAGAAGCTGGGACTTGCGCAGAACCTCAAAGAGGCCAGCATTGCTGACGTGGGGCATCTTGGGGTTGACGCAAACCCATCTGGGGTGATGTAGAGCCAGTGTGAGGCAGAGAGGGGTTGACGCAATTCATAGAGAGGCAGTTGCTGGAGTGTAGAACGCTGCAAAAATATTGCAGAATGGAGTTGCTGAGGTACTGTAGTCAGAACAGTACCTGACAGAGCAGGGCCAGAGGAGTTGTTACCGAGGGTTTCTAGTCGAGGAACCTGGATCAGCAGTGCAGTTGCACAAGACGATCAGAGTAGGGGCATCTCGACAAGCGGCAGAAGGATTTCCAGGAAGGAAATCAGGACTCAGAGGGAGTTTAGAAGAGAACTTCCATACAAGAAGTAGAGACTCAGAGGAGTCGAACAAAGAACTTCTAGGAGGGAAGTAGAGGAGCATCATGGCACTACACAAGGTAAGAGACCAGGGTAGACTGGCTGGAGCATCGGACTTTGCAGTCTGAAAGGCCAGAATCTTATTAGTGCTTGACAGGAATCGTATCAAGAACTTTGCCTTGCAGGTTATAGCTGTCCCAGTCAACCCCGATGAAAATGAAAGGACGAAGAGGCGATGGCGAGGGCCAAGTGCATTATCCTTGATGGGGTCAAGAATCATGTGGTACCACATATAGCCGAGAAGGAAACGACAGTTGAGATGTGGGAGGCTCTCAAGAACCTGTACCAACATACTTCTATGCAGAGAAGAATGCTACTTGAGAACCAGATGAGGTCGTATCAGATGAAGAAGGGTCAATCGATTGACACTCTCCTCGGAGGACTGAATGAGATCCAAGACCAGTTGACTGCTATAGGAGCGACACCGGATCAAGAGCTTATAGTGAGGATAGCCCTGAATGCTGTCTCAGAAGACTGGGAAGTGTTTGTCCAGAGTATCCTGGGTATAGGAACTCTCCTGCCTTGGGACGTGATGTGGGCAGCTCTTCGCCAGGAAGAGATCAGACGGCAGTCAAAGACATGTAGCAGCAGCAAAGGGATCAAAGTTCAGCAGGAGGAGGATGTGGCCCTAGCATTTGAGGGAAAGCAGGAGAAGTGGAAGAAGAAAGATCTCTCCAAGATCAAGTGCTTCCACAATGGGGAGATGGTTCATTATGCGACGCAGTGCCCAAGGAAGAACAGCAAGGGAGAGTCTTCCGAGACTAAGGCGGCGCTAGCACGGGTAGAGAAGGAAGTTTTGACAGATGATGACTGTGCCATGAGCGGAAGTGGGGAGGCATCGAGCTGTAGTCAGGTGGACTACAGGCGATGAGGGGCAGGATCCTTGAGGTACCTAGCCTCTTAAATTAGACCTTGCTACGGGAGCCCTGACGAGGAGTAGTAGGACTGGTTGAGTGGGTAGAGGGATGTGGGTGGAGCGGCAGAGAGAGCTACAGTGCAGGAGTCCCAAGACAACACAGAGCTAGTAGGCCGCAGCAATGCGAGAGGCACAAGAGTGTTGCACCAGTGCAGGGCGACACAAAGAGCTGTGCAACGGTGCGAGATGCAGGAGAGTTGTTGCAGTAGCGCGAAGGTCAAAGAGGGAGCACTTGTCAGCGGTAGAGGGAGCTTCAGCATCAGTGGGTGTTTCTAGCCCAACATGGAGGTCAGTTGGGAGATCAATTACTTACTTCTCAGTAATTGAGTTGTAGTGTAGCAATGGGCAGAACAATGCAGCTTAATGAGAGGAGGTGCAGTGCGGATGCAGTGCTGGGAGAAAAGGACCAACAGCAGCACGGATGTAGAGGGAGCTGTCGTACAGATGCAGCAGTGGCAGTGGCAGTACCATGGACAGCAGACAAGAGGTAGCAGTGCAGAGGATGTTGGGCAGGAAGCCCTAGCATCAGCACGGGTACCGATGTCGAATGATCAGAGTAATACTCAGTGAGGAGTATTGCTAGAGCACAGTCCTCGCTAAGAGGGAGTGTTGATATGGGGTAGCATAGGATGTGCTCTAGCCATGATATTTGGTGGAGAGGTTAGGGCACATGAGATCTCCAATACCCAAAAAGGGTTTGGGCAGATTCTAAACAGATAAGGAGATATTAAAATAATTAATATTTTTAATGGAGTCCCTAAGTCTAAATTTAGGAAAAATAAAATATTAATGTGTATTATTATGAATCTGTGTTCGAGTGGTCCAAGAGACATGGATCAAGCCAGATCTAAACTTAGCCATTGATTAGGGACATAATCTCAGGCGTTGAGATGTCAACAGGAAAAGTATAAGAGGAGGCTTCAGGGTCACTTGCAGGTGTACACCAGATGATCAGTCATTCTATTCTCTAGGGCGTGGTTTGCTAAGAGAGATAGAATGAGTGATTGGGAGAGCAGCTGAGAGGCATTGAGTACAAAGAAACAGAGAAGGTAGAGATTGTGTCGGGAGAGCAACGTAGCAGCCAAGGAGGGTGATGCAGAGCTAGAAAGGGCTCACGCAAGGCCATGCGGAGGCAGCCAAGTGCTGCGTAGAGCACCAAAAGGGCCAGCGCAATTGATGCAGAGGCTCCCAGAGCTGATGCAGGGCCTCCTAGGGCTGACGCAGAGCTAGCATGAGACAGAGGGACTGATGCAGTCCAGATTGGGCAAACGCTGGGGTTGCAGGAGCAGTTTTGTGCTGAATAGCTGCCGGAAGGGTTTTCTGGGGTTTAGCCAGGAGATTTCTCTCAAACTGAGGTATAGCTGCTAGGGAAATTCTTTGTTGGGTAGGCCAGTTTTGGCACCTAGATTTTACTCTGATATTGTTTAATAAGAAAACAATCAGATAGTTGCACCGGTTTTCCCGCATTGGGTTTTTCCGGGGACATTGGTCCAGAAATAATGGTGTCATGTGGTGTGTTTGTTCTTGTTTCTTTTAGTTGTTGATCTGTAATATGTTGAGCATGCACTGGTGTTTATTTTCAGTATTTACTTTGTAAATAACTTTTAAAGAAAATATAACAAGTAGGTAGGAATAAATCAGAAAAAGTGCATGAAGGGAAACTAAGTAAAGTTAGAAACTTCAACATGCTGTCTCTCAATATCCCTGTGTCACCTCTTCCTCAGTCACTGACTACTGTTGATGCCCTCCTCTTCCTCCACCCTGCAACTCTTCCTCTAAAATCGATCTCCTTCTCTTGAGAATCGATTTTCCTTGAGATACTGAGTATTTGCCGGTGTGTCTCCAAATGATCCTCAAGTCTTCTCTTATACTTTTCCGACTAAGATTAAGCCTCTAATCAATGGCTAAGATTAAAACAGACTTGATCCTCGTCTCTTAGAAGCTTCTCACCCTTATCTTTATTAATACCCATTAATATTTTTATTTTCCTAAGTTTAGACTTAGGAACCCATTAAAAATATTAATTATTTTAATAACTCTTCATTCGGGTGGAATTTCTGAAAACGATTTATGGGTCTTGGAGATCTCATGTGCCTTAGCCTCTCCTCCCAATTTCAAGGCTAGAGCACATGCCATGCTACCAAAAATCAACAGTCCCTCTTTGCGAGGAATGTGCTCTAGTAATGCCTCACCATGGAAGCATCACACTGATGTTCCACATCGGTCCTTTATGCTGATGCTTAGCCTATTGCCCCACATCCACTGCACTGTTGCTTCCTATACTACTGCCCACGACACTGCCATTGCCACTGCCACTGCTACATCTGTACTGTAGCTCCCTCTCAATATGCTAAATCATGCTGCCCATAGCACTGCCACTGCTAACTACTGCACTGCAACTCCCGACACTTATCTATTTCTACTACTGAAATGGATTCTTCACCATCCCCATATTCTCCCTGAAATAAACAAACTTTTTTCTTCCTAGAGCCTTAGTGAGGATGTCTGCCACCTGTTTTCCTATATGAGTGTATCTCAATTGTACTGCTCCTCGCTAGACACAATCTCTGACAAAGTGACACCTGATATCAATGTGCTTCGACCAATCATGAAATACTGGATTCTCAGAGAGATTGATGCAATTTTGATTATCACACATGATCCTGGTCACTTCCATCCTTCTCCTGAATAGATTCACAAGCAATTTCCTAAGCCACATGGCTTTGCACGAAGCTGTGCTAGCTGCCATATATTCTTCATCAGCTGAGCTCAGAGCCACGGATTTCTGTTTCCTACTACACCAGGAGGTCATTCCTGATCTAATGTTGAAACAATACCCAATTGTACTTTTCCGATCTACTGAACTTCCAGCCCCATCTGCGTCAGTGAACCCACTCAGCCTGATGTCATTGCCTTGGGTGTACAATAGTCCATGCTCGACTGTTCTTGTATATACCTGAGAACATGTTTGGCTGCTGCCCAGTGCGTCCTCTTGGGTTCCACCATGAATTGACTGAGGGTGTTGACAGCATAACAGATGTCGAGTTCTTGTTTCTATGACTGCTTCCGGTTCCAATGTAATTTTTCCTTCCTCATCAAGTTCTGGCAGTATTGTTTGAACTGGGAGCTTGTCGCCTATAACCTTCTTTAAACATGAAACATGGAAAATTGGGTGCATTCGAGAAGCTGCAGGAAGCTCCAATTTGTATGCCATAGTACCAATCTTTTGCAACACCTTGTACGGACCATAATACTTTGGTGATAATTTATTATCCTTCTTAGCTTGCTTGAGGGACATTTGCTTATATGGTTGTAGCCTTAAGAATACCCAATCACCTACATCAAAACTTCTTTCACTGCGATGTTGATCTGCCTGTTGTTTCATTCTATTCTGTGCCAATACGAGGTTATCCTTTAAGAGTTGGAGGACTTGTTGTTGATGTTCGATGTGATGTTCCACTGCTTGAACCTTAGAATTTTCTCTTAAATATGATGTGCTGGATGGTGGCTGATACCCATAAAGTGCCATATATGGGGTCATTTTTGTTGCTGTATGGAAGGAGGTGTTATACGACCATTCAACCAGAGGGAACCATTTGACCCATTGTGTCTATTTATCAGATACAAAGCAACGAAGATATCCTTCCAAACATTTGTTTACTATCTCAATTTGGCCATCAGATTGAGGATGATAAGATGAGCTATGAGCTAACTAAGTACCAAGACAAGAAAATAATTTTTTCCAAAAATTTCCAATGAAAAATGGATCTCCGTCACTTACAATAATCTTTCGATTTCCATGTAGCTTTTGAAATTCTTCCATAAATGTAGTAGAAACTGTACTGGATTTAAATGGGTGTGATAATGCACAAAAGTGTGCATACTTGGTAATTCTGTCAACTACCACCATTATGACACTCTTTCCCTCAAACTTGGGTAAACCTGTGATAAAATCCATTGAAACCTCCTCCCAACGTTGGCTTGGAATGGATAAAGGTTGTAATAGACCCGGTGTCTTAATTGTTTCAACTTTATTTTGTTGGCAAAACAAACATTCCGCCATAAACTTTTGAATATTTGATTTAAGGCCCTCCCAAAGGAATTCCTTCTTAACCCTGTGGTAAGTTTTTAAAAATCCCGAGTTCCCTCTTAAGGGAGAAGTGTGCAATTTCATAAGAATCTTTTGTTTTAGCTAGGAATTCTTACAGAGGTATAAGCGATATTTGTACCATAACAAATCATTTTGCCGGCTAAATGTATCTGAAGTACTAGAATCTTGTTGTAACTTTCAAATAAGTGCCCACACTTCTTTGTCATTCTTCCATTCCTCCCTTGCTTCTTTTATCCAATTTGGTTGAATAATAGAAATGGCGCACAACAATGCTTCCACATCCTCATTGTTTCTTGAGAGTGCATCTGCCACCACATTTTGCTTCCCTTTTTTGTAGAGGATTTCAAAGTCATAACCCAACATATTTGTGACCCAATTTTGTTGCTCTTCAGAGGATAATATTTGTTCTAAAATGTATTTACAGCTATCATGATCCATTTTTACCTTGAAGTTTCTTCCCATTAGGTAGGGTCGCCATTTCTTAAGTGCATGGAGTATTGCCAAAATTTCCTTCTCATAAATAGCTTTGTGTAAAACCTTTCCCTTAATTGGACAACTTTCAAAAGAAATGGGTCTTTCATCTTGCATTAAAACAACATCAATTCCATTTCTTGAAGCATAACATTCCACAATAAAGGTTTTTGTGAAGTCCAGTGTAGCTAAGAAAGGTGCTTGGAACGTTGCCTCTTTAAGATGTTCGAAGGGCTTTATTTCTTCTAGAGTCCATGAAAATGCATCTTTCTTCAATAGTGTTGTTAGAGTTGCTGCTATTCTCCCATAATTATTAACAAACTTGCAAAAATACCCCGTCAACCCAAGAAATCCTTGCAGATGCTTTATGGATGTGGGGATTCTCCATTCCTTAATGGCCTTAATTTTGCTAGGGTCTACCTTAACTCCTCCATGAGATACTGTTGGGTCCCTATAATACTAGTGATTACCCCATTACTATTGTAGTTGTACCCTTTATTAATATTTGTTGTTGTCCCTATTGTCCCCATATTTTATTTTCTGTTGCCCATGAATCCATCTATTGTTATTTTTGTTGGCTTATATTATTATTGTTGGTCAGTTGGTGTTATATTGTGACTCCTTAGCTCCTATATATAGAAAGGAGTTTTTCATTTGAATCATCTTAATATTGTTCATTTATGTATGTAAAGGAGATTGTCCCTCGAAAGTGGGCTGACTTATAAGGCATTGATTCTTAATTCTTTCTATCTTTCTTGAGATGGTTTCATAACCATTTCGCTATCAGAGCTTTCGATTCTAGGGTTTTGCTGCTCCAAACAGGTCATCGTGGAATTTTCGCTATATTTTTTCACTGCGGACGTTCAGAAAGCTAAAAAAAAAAAAACCATTTTAGAAGACAGCGCATTGAATCACAGGTTTGAATTTCAGAGCTTTTCGCGCTATATTTTCGGAGATATGAACTGATGAAGTTGGTCATTTTGCAAAATCCTGAATTACATTCAAAACAGGTGACCTGGGGAAAACCGTCATAACTTTCTCTATGAGCATCAGATTGAAATTTCGGAAGAAGGTACAAAAAGAGAACGGATTTTAGTTTTGTCTATATATATTTTTAGAGCGAACGGTCAAAACAGGGACAAGTGGCACATCATACAAGTTCACTCTACTGAATTAGTCTATAAACAGGTCACTGTGGGAGATTTGGCACAACTCTTCATTGGAGAGTCCAATTCGGATCAGACTGGTGGCATTGGAAAGAGGACATAGTGGGCTATTGTAGGTCACAATTTTAGAACTAGATGATCCAAAATTACAGAGATACATCAGAGGCAATATCGAGCTCCTACAAAGTGAAAACATGTGTGTATTTGTTTTAAATGTTTGCTTAAGCTTGGTTTGAAAAATTATTTTGAAGGAATTCAAAGGGCATAGTGAAGCATTATTATCAGTAATTGATACCCCAAAGAAAGAAAATGGAAACACCTAGTAGGCGACCTGAACACTCTAGCATGACTCATGAAGAAGAGGAAGAAATGCAACATGATATATCAAAATTACGAGACAAAGTGCAACAAGTGTCACTTGCACACAAAGGAATAGAATATAAGATGGATTGTTTAAGTAAAGGTGTATAAGCTAAGATGAATGGCGTGGAAGCTAAGATGGATAATTTGAATATAGATTTGAAGATAGACATGGAATAATTGAAGATAGATATGAATAAGTTGCTACAAGAAAGGGTCACTAAGGGTGAAAGGGTAGTAAGGGAAACTCATGATGAAAAAAAAATAAATGTTAATCATGATTCCATAGACTCTAATGTTGGATCGAAGACCCACCATATTCCAAAGATGGATATGAGGAATTTTGATGGCAACGATCCCACAACATGTATATTACAGATGGTGCAATTTTTCGATCTCAATAACGTGCAAAACACACAAAAGGTACGTATGGCAACTTTATATTTGGAACCAAATCAGTTTTTATGGTATCAATGGCTTTTCTCTCATAAACAATTTATCACTTGGGCAATTTTTACG